>JNVV01000100.1:0-59700 GCA_000733355.1 Falciphora oryzae
CATCTCCTATGTCCTTCACGAAAGATTCCTTCCTCCTCAAGCATCTCTTGAGCCCATAGAAAGATTATCTGCAATCTAGAGATTCTTTCTCCAAGCCGTCTTTGACCCCTTGTTACAATTCGTTCCCGGGCTTTTTTAAGGTGTTATTTGGCTTTTTCGTACACTTAGGTTATCCAATGCCGGTAAAGTTGGCTTGCTGGATTGCGTATTCGTCCTAGGAAAGGGGGATTATTAAAAGCTAGGTGGTACCCGTAGTTGGCGAAAAAGGGAGTAATAAAGGTATTTGCTGAAAATATATTATTATAGGCAAATTCCGCCGTAAATAACAGCTCGACCTAATTAGTCATTTCGTAATTTACGAAAAACCTAAGGTAGGCCTCCAGGCTTTAGTTAAGCCTTTCGGTTTATCCATCCGTTTGGGGATAAAAGGCAATGCTCATTTTTGGCTTAATGCCTACCAAACGGAAGAAATCTTTCCACAAATGGCTCGTAAATTTAAAATCTCTATTAGAAATAATATCCAAAGGCACACCGTGCAATCGCCAGTATTCTTTGGCGAAAATGCAGATAAGGTTATCCGATTTCTTACCCTCGATTTTAAGGGGAACGAAATGCGCCATTTTAGTAAAAGGGTTTACTATTACCCAAATTGAATCGCACCTATCGCTTAAAAAGAGGTCCGTAATAAAGTCCATAGCCACCGTCTTCCAGGGCTGGTAATGCAGCTCCATAAGTTATAGGGGTCCAAAAGGGGCATGCTTTAGGGCCTTATTGCGTTAGCACTCCAGGCATCCCCTTACGTATTCCCGGACTTTTGCTTCGATATTGGGCCACTAAAAGTGCCGAGTAATTAACTCGAGGGTTTTATCCATACCTATATATCCAACGACTTTTATATTATATTCGGACTCGAGGACTTCCTTTTGCAAAGCTTCCGTTAGCACCCACAATTTTTCCTTATAATAAAAGAGGCCATCTTCAACTTTTTCACCCTTTTCGGGCTTTTAAAGGCGGCCCTGGTATTTGGAATCCGATATACCAGCTTATTTAACTTTGTTAGTAAATTCCGTAGCCCACTTTAGGACTAGAATACTGCAAAGCCGGCCTGGGGATAGGAGGAAAAAAAGTGCTCCTTACGGCAAAGCTTTTTCCATAAGGTTATCTCCTTGTCCTTCCAGGGCCGAAATTCTTGCTGGGAAGTGTTTTTCTTGCAGGATCGTCGTAATCGGCTGATCCTCACTCCCCCCTTTCTTAGGCTTGTGCTGGGGTAATCTCGACAGCACATCGGCCTTTTCATTTTGCTTTCCTAGCCGGTAGTTAATCATAAACCAATAACCAGCCAGCTGTTGTGCCCATCTAGTTTGCCTTCGATTAAAGACTTTAGCCGTCAGGAAATATTCGAGGTTCCGGTAATCCGTATAAACCTCTATCCGGTGCTTTGCCCCTTCGAAGTAATGCCTCCACCTAGCGAAACAGTCAACGACCGCCAAAAATTCCTTATCGTAAATTTTATAGTTAATTTCGGCGGGTAACATTTTGCGCGAATAGAAAGCAACGGGGTGCAATTTGTTGGTTTCGGGGTCCCTTTAGGATAGCACCCTTCCAAAGGCAAAATCCGAAGCGTCTACTTCAACTTGCGCCGGGAAAAACGGATTAAAATGCCGGAGTATCGGAAGCGAAACGAAAGCGATTTTAAAGGCTTCGAAAGCCTATTCCATCTCGGGGGTCCATCGCCATTAGCTTTTTAGCAGGGCGTTGGCCGTCGTTATAGGCCTAACGATTCCGGAAAACCCTTTAATAAACCTCCTGTAAAAGTTAGCGAAGCCAATAAAGGATTGGGAATCCTTAAAGCATTTAGGAGCTTCCCATTGCACAATGGAGTCCACTTTATCCTTGGACATTGCAATGCCGTCGGGTCCTATCATGTGACTAAAGAATTCGACTTCGTGCACCCCCCAAACGCATTTGCGAGGGGCCACGGCCAAATTGTGCTTAGTAAGGCGGCGAAGCACCTCCTTTACCAAATCGTCGTGTTGTTCCTTAATCTCGGCGTATATTAGGAGGTCATCCAAATATACAAGGAGCCCGGCATCGATAAGGTCCATAAAGATATGGTTTATCATGCTTTGGAAGGTGGCGGGGGCGTTAATAAAGCCTATAGGCATAACCGTAAATTCGAAGACTCCGTACTTGCAACGAAAAGCTGTAAGCTATTCGTGGCCTTCTGTAACAGGCCTCCGCCCTACTATAGCCAGCTACAGTAATGTCAGGCCTGGAAAAGGGGGGTTCTCGCAAAGAGGTCTTAAAGGTTCAGCAGCTCAACAGTTGCATTCGTGCAAGGCTTAACAAGTTTATAGTGTAGGTAAAAACAAAAACGATAGCTTGCCCTCCGAACCTCCTTCATAGGGGGTCTTTTAGGCCCTCCTTATGCTTTAGCCCTCCGTCCGTCTTTCGGCTGTCGTTAGCGCGCCTCCTCCTCCGTAGCGTCCGTTAAGGCCTGCCTTTCGGTTGTTATCGGCACATTGCCTCCTCCGCGGCGTCCGTCGGAACCGGATGTGTTTCGTCCCTTTTAAGGTTCCGGGCCGGGCTGATTTGCGGGGGCTAATCGGCGCGCGTGTCGCAAAGTTAAACTCTCCTAATCCGCACATCCGTCAGGGCTTGCGCTCCTCCAGCTACCACCCGGAGGCCTCCCTTGTGGTCACCGGTGGCGTTCCTTACGGCTGCTGGCCATGCTTTTGTGTGGGGTGTTACAACTATCCCCCTCCTAAAAAAGCTGTCCTCGGCCTCTAACTTTCTCCTTTTCCTTAGTGTAACGACAAGTTTTTATGGACTCGTAAAGGCGTTAACCGTCTTTTTCCCTCGCTTGGAGTAGGCGCTGGTTTCTAATAAAACCCTTAAAAAAGGATAACCAATTTGGCGATTTTAGGTATCCCCTTTTTTATTGCTTGGCTCCACGTCCTGGAGCTCGCGGATCTCTCGGTTCCTTTTATTCCGGGCCCTTTAAAAGGCTCGTATTTTCGTGGGTGCGCCGCGAAAGTGTTTTTCGGGCTCCCAAATGTTATACTTTGCCGGCTAATCCTTCCACTTAACCAGGTAGTACTTTTTGCCTCGGATCCGTCCCTTATTTCGTACTTTTTCGACCTCCCACTCCTTTTAGTCGTTTTCGTACTTTGGTATAAGTAGCGGCACCTCGTTTCCTTATTCTCTAGCAGTATACCGTTCGAGGTACTACACGGGAATGACGTCGTGAAAACGGCGGTAATGCTCGGGAAATGCCAAACGGTAGGCCTGCTGGCCTATGCGTTCGGTAATCCGGAAGGGACCGATCCATTTAGGTGCTAACTTTTTGTTTTTTAAACGCAGGTTTTTCGTGGATATTTTAGCCAAATTTCCAACTGCGAACTGCATAGGGATGTGGTTTTTGTTATAGTATTTAGCTAACCGTTTTTATGCCTGCAGTAACGTCTTTTTAAGCTCCTTGCGCAATGCATAAAGTCGTTCGATGCGGTTTTTTGCTGCGAGTACCCTCCCCTTAGGGATATTGTCCGTGATATCAATCCGCATTTCGCAATCCGATCCGTATAGGAAATAAAACGGCGAGTGCCCTGTAGTAAAGTTCCTGCTGTTGTTGTAGGCGTAAGCTGCTAACGGTAGCAATAATGCCTAGGAGTTTTCCGAACCGGCGCAATAGCTGCGGAAATAATTTTCGATAACGCGGTTAAGGACTTCCGTTTGCCCGTCCGTTTAAGGATGGTAGGCGGTCGATATACGTTTTTTAATAATCTAGTGCTTGCACATTTCTTTCCAAAAGCCACTAGTAATGCGGCTATCGCGATCGCTAACGATGCTTTTGGGGGTACCGAACACGCATTCGATACGCTTAAAAAACAGCTTTGCGAACTGTCCTGCATTTGTGTTAGCTCGTATGGGGATAAGGACCACGTATTTGGTTAATCGGCACACGACGACGAAAATCGCGTTAAAAACCTAACCACCCGCCGTCCTGCTTTTAGGTAGGCCGGTTACCCAGTCCAAAGAGATTTCTTTCATAGGCTGCCCGTTTTTTTGGCGGTGGTAGGGGTTTAAGTTTGCCGTAGGGCTTGTAACGATAAATCGCCTTCCTTTAGCACTAAAGGCACGATGCCACATATGCTGTAACATCCCCTTTAACTCCATCCCACCAAAAAAAGCGCTGGATAAAATTTAAAGTTTTGGCCACGCCCCAGTGACCGGCTCCCGGGAAGTCGTAAAACTGTTTTAGGATTTCGGTTTTTAAGGCCTTATTTGCAGGGATATAAACTTGATTTCCCCGGAAGATTAACTCGTTACCGTCAGCTAGGTGGAAGCACGATGCTTTTTGTTGCCGAGTCGTTATCGCAATATCTCGGTGCGGTGCGGTGTATTTTACGTCAGGTACTGCCAGGCGGGGCTTTTTAACTACTGTCAGCTTTTTGAGCAAATTTATGCTCGCCGGATCCCGCTTTTGTACGTTCCCAATCTATTTCTTTAGCGGCGTTGGGATCTCCTCCGGGGAGTCCGTGGTTACGCTGCTTTTAAACTAATCCAAGGCAGTGCGTGCCTCCTAACGAGTAACAGATTGCATTTGTAAGGCATGGATAACCTTAAGGGCGTTTGGATCGTCGGCTAACGTGAGTTGTGCCAAACGTACGTTGTCCCGCTCGCTTCGCCGGTTAAAGATAAAATCTTTGGGGGATCGCTCGTTGGGTGCGCTTTTTGCGCTTACTGGCTGGGGAGGCTTATTAGGCGACGCTCCTTTGGTAGTGTCCTTTGCGTGCTGTTTATAAACAAATACGTTTTGTTCCCAACCCATTTTATTAGATAGCGTCGGCAGAAGTTTTTTAATGAGAGTTTCCTGTCCTTTCTCGCGACCGTTTATGTAGTCCGGCCGGCGAAACGGAGCGTCGGCTGGGTTTAGAAACCCTGGCCGGTATTTGATTTCGAAATCGTAAGGTGCTAATTGCAATAGCCAGCGTGCCTATCGTCCGTTTAAACGCTCCTGTTTTATAAAAGCTTTAAGGTTTTTATAATCCGAAAACACCTCCGTGGTTTGCGCCCCTTTGAGGTAATGTCGCTAATGGCGAAAACTTCTCACTATTGCGAAAAGTTCCTTATCGTATACAGGATACCGAGTTTCGGCACCTTTAAACTTTTAGGACTAGTAAGCTATAAGGTGCCACTGGCCGTCGTGCTTTTGCGATAGGATGCCTGCCATAGCAAAATCGGAAGCGTCCGTTTCGATCCGTGACGGTAAAGTCAGGTCGTAATGCCGTAGCACTAGTGCGGTTGTGAACGCGTTGATTAGGTCCTCGAATGCCTGCTATTGGGGTTCCTGCTAGTAATGGCCTATCTGGCCTGGCTTACGTCCGTTTTTCATTCCTTGCAATAGGTCGTGCAAAGGCTTCGCCATGCGGGAAAAGCCGTGGATAAACCGTCGATAAAAGTTGCAAAATCCCACAAAGACCTGGATGTCTTTGTACGTGCGAGGTGGGTGGTCGATCCATTCGCGGACGACCTAAACACGCGCAGGATCCATTTTAAGCCTTTCGGTATTGACGATAAAACCTAGGAACTTAAGTTTTTGCTGGAAAAAGGTGCACTTTTTGGGATTGGTATAAAGCTTAAAGCTGCGAAATCGATCCAAAACCAGCTTTAGGTGGTGCTGGTGCTCCTTTTTACTACCGGAGTAAATAAGGATATCGTTTAAGTAAACGATAACGAAGTTATCCACTAGGCCCCGTAGGGCTTTGTTGATATAGGTTTGGAACGATGCCGGGGCGTTAGTAAATTTGAACGGTAGTACAAGGTACTTGTAGTGCCCGTATTTGGTGCGGAACGCGGTTTTCCATTCGTCCCCCTTTTTAATACGAAGTTGGTAATACGCATTAACGAGGTCGATTTTAAACAAGCATTTGGTACCGTTTAAGCGGTTAAGCATTTTTCCGATTAACGGAAGCGGTGCTTTATTTTTGATAGTAATATCGTTAAATCCTCGATAGTTAACGCACAATCGTAACGTACCGTCTTTCTTCGGGACGAAAATGACAGGGGCTCCTATTAGTAACTGTAACTCGCAGATAATGCCTTATGCGAAGGCATCGGTAAGGTACTCCTAAAGTGCCGTCGACTTAATTGGAAACAGGTGGTAAATCTGCTTCTACGGGGGCTTTTTGCCTGGGAACAAATCGATGGCATGGTTACCGTGGCCATACTTTAAAAGCATTTTCCCTTTGCGGACGTCGAATACGTCGAAATGGCTTATCCGTAAATTTACAGGAACGTTCTTCAAATCTAGCGGTTCGTTTAAACAGTCCTCAAAAGGGTCGTCCTCCCCGGTGCTGCTGATAAAAGGGTTAAAGCGCAAAGAACAAACAAGCACGCGATTTTTAGTTTAAAAGCTCTTTTGGAAATGGTATGCGGATAGCTAATAGATACGAGGACGTTAGTTAAAACACCAGGTACTTTTAACCGGGTGGAGGTCCATAGCCAATTCCTGCATTAATAGCATGCCTATAAAAATAAAAGCGTTTGCCAAGTTTCGTTCGATAGCGAGGAATGGCCGGATAACTTCCACCGGAATGCCATTTTAATTACGAAAGCTTAATCGTAAATGGTAAACATTATAGGTTTTAACGCCCTAATCGCTTGCGGCGGCGAAAGTAAAGGATTGGTAATCGTATTTAGGACGGTTGCATAGCTTATAGCCTAAGGACTTGCAAAAGGTAATAGAAACGGTATTAACTTCGGCGAACGTATTTAAGCCAACCTCGACCTTAACTTTCGAGCCGCCGTTAAAAAAGCTAACGGTCCCTTTAGTGACGAGCGCAGGGGCTGTACGTATCTGGTCGTTACGGAACGTCGGTGCGGGAATAACCGGGTTCCTTTTTAGTTTTTCTAGCGCTTTTCGCTCTACTTTTTTCCACCTTCCTCCTTCCGGCGCTTTAAAGAATTAACCTTAGCTTTTTCCTCTTAGGGGGATTCGCCCTTTTTGGTTGAAAATTTGGTAGCGGAAAAGGGGTTTTTGCAATCTTTCGCCATATGGTTAGGCTTACCGCACTTAAGGCATACGCCTTCGTCCCGGCGTCGTTGGCGTTCGGCGTTTAAAAGCGTCGAGCGTCCGTTGCCTTTGCTATTGCCGTTGCGTTAGTCACGCCCCTTTTGCTTGCTTCGAGATTTGTGCTTCCCGTCTTTGTTCGATTCCTTTTGGTCTTTTTTGTAGGAGGACTTATGAGAATCTTTCTTTTCGTCGTACGGGGCGCGAGCACCCGTACCTAGGGTATCCCAAAGGACTTGGGCTGTAGCGACAAGGTCTTCCAAAGTCTCCGCTTTGTAATGCATTCCGCGGGTGACTTAGACTTTTAAGGCAGGGACCAAACGGACAACGTAACTGTTAATATCTGCCGTTTGTCCTGCTTCGCCGCACATACGTCGGTACCGTATTGCGAAAACACCAGGGTCCTTGTTGTTTTTCTGCATAAATTGCTATAGGTCGTTAGTAGCCCTTAGGAGTAAAAAATCTCCTCGCAATGTGGTATTACGGAGCTATCGCATAAATTTGCGCCAATGTAGGCCCAATACCGGACTGGCTTTGCGCGAGCCGTTATAAGCGGAATTAAGGTCGCTATCGAAAGTTCCGACAGCGGCTGCGATACGTGATTTAGCCGTAGTAAAGCCGTTAAAATTAGCTTCGAACGTAAGGTCAAATTTGCTTTCCCAATGGTCGAAGTCCTGCGTTAAGTTTGGAAGCTTTAGCTCGGGCATTTTCTATAAGATTTTGTAACTGCCTTTGTTTTTGTCGTACGAAGGAAAAATGTCGTTTTTTTCGTCGTCGTCCCTTACTAAGGTGTGGTGCGACGGTGCCCGGGGTATCGACTGGTTGCCGGGTTTTTTTAACGGGCGGTTAACCTCCTAACCATATTGTTTTGGGGTTAAACTTTGGGAACGAGCCAGAATTTGGGGCTCGTGGTTAGGGCGATTTGGATCGTTCGAATCGTTTGGGAGGCCAAAGGCCTCGCGAACTGCCTTCCGTTCCACAAATGCTTTTTAGAACTATAGCAGGATTTTGGTAAGGATGCAGTTTCGCGTTACGTAATAAGCGAGCTGCGAACGAATGTAGGATGCAACGCTGTGGATGCTAAAATTAGGGTATCCACGAAAGTTGTTAGGGGTAGGTTGCTCGCGTCCAAGGGGAAAAATGGATATCCCCGTTCTTGGATCCTCGTCCTAGCCTAGGTCGTTAATATTAACGAAATCGTCAAAATCCGACATAGTAACTAGTAAATGCTAAAGGTCTAAGCAAAAAAAACTATCGAGTTGTAACAAGCCTCCGCCCTACTATAGCCAGCTACAGTAATGTTAGGCCTGGAAAAGGGGGGTTTTCGCAAGGAGGTTTTAAAGGTTTAGCAGCTTAACAGTTGCATTCGTGCAGGGCTTAACAAGTTTATAGTATAGGTAAAAACAAAAACGATAGCTTGCCCTCCGAACCTCCTTCATAAGAGGTCTTTCGGGCCCTCCTTATGCTCTAGCCCTCCGTCCGTCCTTCGGCTGTCGTCGGCGCGCTTCCTCCTCCGTGGCGCCCGTCGGGGCCTGCCTTTCGGTTATTGTCGGCACATTGCCTCCTCCGCGGCGTCCGTCGGAGCCGGATATGTTTCGTCCCTTTTAGGGTTCCAGGCCGGGCTGATTTGCGGGGGCTAATCGGCGCGCGTGTCGCAAAATTAAACTCTCCTAATCCGCACATCCGTTAGGGCTTGCGCCCCTCCGGCTACCACCCGGAGGCCTCCCTTGTGGTCACCGGTGGCGTCCCCTGCGGCTGCTGGCCATGCTTTTATGTGGGGTGTTACACCTTCTTTCATTCGAATCAGGTTAAACCCGGTTTTAAGGTCGATCTTCGTCATCCATTTGGCATTTCGAAGTCGATCTTGGAGCTCCGTAATGAGCGGGATGGGGCACCGAATCGGGATCGTTTTAGCGTTAACGTCCCTATAGTTGACCACTACCCTTAAAGGATTAAAGGGGTCTTTCTTTTATGCGAACATAAGAGGCGAACTGTTGGCAGTTTTGCATGGCCTAACCTTGCCGGTTCGCATATGCTTTTCCAGCCAAGGTTTTAAAACGTCCAGCTCCCTTTGGCTCATTTGGTATAAGGGGCCATGGGTTAATTGGGCTCCTTCTTTTAGGTAAATTTCGTAATCCCAGGGCTAATGATCGGGAAAGCGTGTAGCGGCCGCTTCCGTCATAATAGGAAGGAATTCCCTAAACTCCTTTGGTACCGATTCGAAGCCGTTTGAATCTGCTTTGGCCACTTCCTTAAGGGAAGGAATACCATGCCCGTACTTAATGGCGGCAATAGTCGCAAGCTCGACTGTTTTCATATTTTCCCGAAGGCGTAAGCCTTCAGGTGGCCGTAAATCCGGCGGCTTTCGGGCCCGGGGCTTGTTGCACTTCCGGCACTTGTCCGAATCCATGCGGATATCCCGAAGGTCGCGATTTAATAAACCCAACGGTGGGTATTGCCTTTGCCATGC
Source organism: Falciphora oryzae (assembly GCA_000733355.1). NCBI lineage: Eukaryota > Fungi > Ascomycota > Sordariomycetes > Magnaporthales > Magnaporthaceae > Falciphora > Falciphora oryzae. Next base: position 9,543 of record JNVV01000100.1, read on the forward strand.
GAAGGGTAGGATAACGTCGCAATCTGGATCCGTAGGACTAATTTCGAACGTTTCCGTAAAATAGTGCGTTTTGTGCCGGAAGGTAACGTCGACCACTAGTTGCTTTCCGGCTTTTGGTTCGACCGCCCCTAAAAAGGTAGTTATAATGCGGGGAATAGCTTTGTCAACCAAATGCCTTGGAAGCTGCTTGGCTATTTTATCCGAAATAACCTTCGTATCGCTGCCTCCGTCCAAAAGGACCCGAACAGGTATCTCCTTCGATCCCTTTGCCCGCACATACATACAGAAAATCGGCTTTGCGAGCTCCTTATCCGTTAGGGGCCTTCGGGCAGCAGCGACGGTCGATAATTGTCAACAGTTATCGTCCGATTCCGAATCTAACAGCTCGAAAATTCGGAATCCGGTAAGGGCGTTTCCTTCCAGGGCTTCCGAAACGAGGCCGGCGATTTTAGCCTTTTTGGCCTATGGCTGTTCCTCCTATTCGTCCGTTACAGGGCGTTTAGAGATGGATTTGGCTTCGGCCGTTTTTGCAGGTGCAGAAGGAAGTTCCTTGCCGTTGGTGTCTTTTTTGGCGTAGCATTCCAACGTATGGTGCCCTTCTTTTCCGTAGCGCCAGCAGTCGGCCTTAGCCAACTTTCGTGCGTCGATATCGCGTTATTCGACCCCTTCGAGTGCCAGTTTGGTCGTAATCTAAACGTTACTCTTTTTGTCGGCTTTATCGTTAGCCTTCTTTCCAGAACGGGAGTTTGAGGATGGATTTTGGCTCTTGTCTTTAGAGCCCTTGCTTTGGCGACGGCCCGCGTTCGAGCGCTCCGAAGTCGAAACGGGCTCGTTTTTTCCCTTATCCTTCGGGGTTAGCCTAGGGTTTTGGAGCATAACCTCGTGGATTTTGCCGGCTTCCTGGATTGCAGTAAGGAATTCTTCGTCCGTATCAAAGACTCCTCCGTAACGGGAATATACCAATTTGGTAATTTCCTTTGGAAGGGTGCGGGAAATGTGCTCCCTAAATATAACGCCGGACCATTGGACCGCTTCGTTAAGGTCAAAAAGCTCAGTAAGGTACTAAACGGTATTTCCTTTGTATTTAAGCTCCCGCATTTTTTTAGCGTTACGGTGGTGTTCGGTGGCGTCCCGGAAGCGTTCCTATAGGGCCGCCGAATAGGCCCGCCAGTTGTTTTCGAATTGCGCGCTTTGAAGGGACCGAAAGCGTTAATAGTGCTAAACTTGTGCGTTTTCCGTAAGTAAGGACCCGACCCAATTAATTTTAACTGTATCGTTAGGAAAGCTTTCGACGTAAGTCTTTATATAGGAGGTAACGCGAAGCCACTATGGCCTAAATTTAGCCAAGTCCTTGCCGTCGTAACTGGGTGGTTTATTAAGCTGGACTGGGTTGATAACGGCCGTAGGGATCGGACCACGCGGGCGAGCAGTTCCCTATTGGATGGCTTTAATAAGGTCCCGCAAATCGGGGTCCTTAGAGGCCCGTCCGTTATTTTCGGGGGCATCGTCTTCCGAAAAGGAATCCGAAGGTTTTAAAGGTTCCAAAAAAATAGCAATATGCTCGGAAGGTTCGTTAGGTGGCCTTTGGGGAGGCCTTTAAGCGAGTCCTCCGAGGTTTCCCGAGTGCCTGGGACCTGCCGTGGCGGCTTTGTATTGTTGTTGGGCAGCGAAGGCAATAGCCCGAATTTGTTACCGTCGGAGGTTATCGGACGATAGGGGGTCCTGAAAGCCCTGGCGTGATGATGCCGACGTTTTAAGCGCCGATTAGGGCAATGGTTTCTCCGTGGAAGGGACGGGTCCTTCCCTTTCTGGAGTGCTTTAACGTGAGCCCGGTGGAAGGGACGACCTTTGGAAGGCCGAAAGTACCGTAGCTGATTTAGGCCGCCTTCTTTATGCCGCAAGTCGCCGGCTTTCCCGTACGGCGTCCTTAACAAACTGGTGAGTTTGGGCCAATATGCGTCGTTCGGCATTAGTAAGGGCCTTGGGCGATACGTGCTCCTTGGTTAGGAGATCCTGGATTTGGGCATCTTTATCGACGGCCCAGTTAGTAACTCCCTTTTCGAAGGTGGAAAGTCGTGCTTGTAGGTTTTGCAAATGGTTTTGTTGGGCCCAAGTAACGTCCCGGAGCTGAACTAGGGCTTCCGAACGGATTTGTTGCTCTTCGGCCAAAGTGGCGACCGTAGCCCAGACTTATTGTGCAAATGCTTGGCTTTTTCCGATAATCCGTTGCCGGAATGCCTTTTGTTAATCGGCGGAAGCGATTAGGCCTTCCTTATATAAGGAGACGACGGTATGGTACGCGTAGGTAATGCGGTCGTAATGGGTTTTAATTTCGCGGATTTGTTCCCGATCGGCGAGGATTTCCTAGCTTACACCTCGGGATAGGACCGAAATTGCTTCGTACGTACTGATAAATTCCCGCTGGATTTCGGTCATCCAGCCCGGGGGGTCTTAAAGGCGTCCTACGGATATAAAGGCTTGTTGTTCGAAGGCCATATCGAAGGGGGGTGCCGAATAAAGGATAAGTGCCCCCTGATCGTCGAGCATAGGGGTATCTTGACATTCTTCCGGTGCAGACCGGGAGGGGCCTTCGGGGGCTTTTCCGGCCGCTTTCCCAGATTGGATTGGCATAGCGTCGACGGGTTCTGGGGATTCCAGTGGTCCCAAGGGTGAGATAAAAACCGTCGATTTAGCCGCTTCCACGGAGGGCATGCCGAAGTCACTTGGTAGCGAGGGTGACGTTGTTGCAAACGAAATAAGGGGGTCCGGTTCCCTATATTCCTAGGCGGCGTAAAATCCCAAAGGTACAAGGGAGAATTTCCGGTTTCTTTTGGAATCCCGTGATTTCGCCAGGGCGACTGAGAGGGTGAAGCGACCCTTTTGTATATTCTTCTCGCTTTTACCCGTTCGAAAACACCGGTGACAGTCAAGTGTTTGTGGTGTGGCCCCAGGGTTTTATTCGCTAAAAAAGGCAACAGTTGGGGCTTAGGGGTACCGACTAACAGGGCCTTTCCAGAGCTTAGGAGGAAAGATAGTAAGGCTTCCGTTAAGGGGCAGAGCGTAGAAAGATTATTTGTAATAAGGGGTTAAAGACGGCTTGGAGAAAGAATCTCTAGATTGCAGATAATCTTTTTATGGGCTCAAAAGATGCTTGAGGAGGAAGGAATCTTTCGTAAAGGACATAGGAGATGGCAGGGTTTATATAAACCCTTTGTGATCCGTGCGAAGTATCGAGTACATGATTCACACTGCCTTCCGACCTTCACCGCTTGGCCTTAGGGCCGTTGACCGCCTATGCGGGTCTTCGACCCTCCGTGAGGCCGACTCGTGATGCCGACTAGTTAGGTCCACGGGTTCTTCCGTGTGACATTTTGGGATCACTTGCAGCCAGGTCCTAATAAAAGCGCATTAGTTGATAAATAAAGTGGAAAGGTACCACGGACCATTCCGCCGAGCTTATAAAATAATCCGAAAGGAGTGTTTTAATTTGCACCCCGACTCCGCGCTCCAAAAAGCTGTCAAAGCCATAAACGATACGGCAGGCCCTAACGGCCTCATCCTTACGCTACTCGTTTTCGAAGCCATACCACGCATTAATAACAACTCCCCTCTAACGTGGTTCACAAGCGAGTCGCGCACACAAGCGAGTCGCGCGTTTTCCATCGCGACCCGCGTCTCCCACTTCCAACCTCAATTTCTCAACAACCACAAATAGCTTCGACATCCAAAAAAGCTAGGATTGTTCTTGCCATACGGGCAATCCAATCTAATGCACAATTGAGTGTGCGTTCGGCAGCCAAAATCTACGACGTTCCTAAATCTACGTTACGCGACCGACGCCGCGGCCGACTTGCTCGACGCGACAGCATGCCCAAATCCCGGAAATTGACGGAATCCGAAAAGGAGGCGCTTGTTAAATACATACTCGAGCTGGATTCTCGCGCATTTCCTCCCCGGCCTTTTGGTGTTAAAGATATGGCCAACCGACTGCTCGCCGAACGCGACGCGCGCGCTGTTGGCAAAAACTGGGTCGCGAACTTCGTTAAACGCCGCGCAAAGCTCGGCACGCGTTGGATTTGAAAGTACGATTATTAAAGGGCCAAATGCGAAAATCCCAAGCTCGTTTCCGCGTGGTTCGACCTTATGCGGAACAGTATAGCCAAATATGGCATCCTGGATAACGACATTTACAACTTCGACGAAACCGGCTTCCTTATAGGCATAATCGCGGCCGTTATGGTCATTACAACATCGGAAAGCCGTGGCAAAGCAAAGCTAGTCCAACCTGGCAACCGGAAATGGGCTACAATTATCCAAAGGGTTAATTGTTACGGTTAGGCGATCCCCCCTTTCATTATCGTCAAAAGGCAGTACCACCTAGCCAATTAATACTCGGAAACCGACCTTCCACGCAATTAGGTTATCGCAACAAATTCCAACGGATGGACTACGAACGAGCTCGGCTTAAAATGGATCCAGCATTTCGATAAACATACTGCATCGCGTACGAAAAGCACACATCGTTTGTTAGTGCTAAACGGCCACGAAAGCCACTACTCGACGGATTTCGAACTTTACTGCCAGGAATATAACATTATTACGCTTTGCATGCTTTTGCATTCGTTTCACTTCCTTTAACCGCTTAACGTTAAATGCTTCAGCCTAATAAAAAAAACGTACGGTTAACAAATCGAAAACCTGATAAGGTCGCACGTTAACCACGTAACCAAGGTCGAGTTCCTTTCGGCGTTTAAAGCGGCATTCTTTAACTCCATAACCGAGGAAAACATCCGAAAAGGCTTCTAAAAGGCTAGCCTTGCTCCTTTTAATCCAGATTCTGTTTTGGAAAAGCTGGATGTGAGGCTACGGACTCCAACTCCCCCAAAAACGCCCCTAAACGACCCCGAACTTTGGACCTCCAAAACGCCCCGGACGGCCAAAGAAGCAATTTCGCAATCCGAACATATCAAAACTCGGATCTCTAATTACTAAAATAGCTTTCCAACATCCATATTAGCGGCTATAAACCAATTTGCGAAAAGGGCCAAAGCAATTATACATCGGGTCAACCTTTTGGAAAAAAAGTGCTCCAAACTACGAAAGGCGAACGAAGCACTAAGCAAACGCCGGAGGGCCAAAAAAACACGTGTCCGATTTGGAGGGTCACTTACCATCGACGAAATACGAGATGTTCTAAACCAGCAGGAGCTGGATGGACAGCTACAGCAAAAAATGCGCGACCATAAGGTTTAGGAAATGTCACGGCGCGGCAGCTGGGTACTAGGTTGAAGGTTTGTTGTTGCACGAAGGAGAAAGACCGCTGGCCCCGGAGGGGGCCGGCGGATCTCTAGCTAAATACAGGTGTGCTGGGCTTGGTCCCGTAACAGTACCCCTCCTTTAAACCGCAATTGGTCCTCCAATTGCGCTTTAATGGTGTTTCCCCTTCGTGGCGTCGCTCGGTCGGCGTGGCGCTGGCGCATTGGTTGTGGCGCGGCGCTCCTACTATGGTAATAAAGCGTGCCTTCCCAAACCGGAAGGCGCGCCCCCTTCCGATTGCTTCTTAGTTTTCCCTTTCCTTCTTTTTGCTTCCTTTTTTTTAGGAAAACTTTTCACCTCCTCCCCTCTCCTTTTTACGGTCGGATATCTCTTTTCCACATTCCCGACAACGCGTCCTCTTTTTCCCGCCGCCCTTACGCTCGCGATCCACCATCCCTCTCCACAACGTCCCGCTGCCCGTCGTTACGATGGCGCCTGTTATAAGCACCCCCGGCGACATCTGGTCGTTTCCCTTAACCAAATCCGTCTGCATCTTCTGCTTCCGGACGTATTAGCTCCAGTACTATCGCTGTTTTAGCGCCAACCACCCGACCGTCCGATTTAATAACAAAGCTAGTATAACGTTTCCCTATTTATAAATTGGTGCCAATCGCATTTCCGGCTCGTCCATTTATTGCGACCAGTGCAACTCCCGCCATAAACCGTATGGAAAGGTTAGTTTTGCCGGCGCCGCGCCGTCGTTCCGCCTATTTCGTATCCTTGGATCCGGTTTCGCTAACGCCTCGCCTAGCAGCTGATCGCCCTAATGGAAGGAGATTTTTACGATATGATCGCCCTCGTCGGTGCCGCCGAAATCTTTTGGGTACACGGCCGCCAGGAATTCCTCGATCGTAGTTACATGTTCCTGTCCGCCAAAAAGCGTACGGAGGATAATCCTCTCGACGACTACTACGTCATGCCGCCGGAATGTCGTATCGCCGGCGGCAAAGCGGTCTCCGCCTTATTCGCTGCCTTCGTCGGTGCTGAGACTGCTGTCCGTAGTCGCTACGGCGAAACCGGCTCGTAAAGGTCGCGTGCGTTGCGCGGTACTAACCGCGCCGCGTTTGGTTCTAGTAACGTATCCTGCTTTCCGCCGGGGTTTCGTCCCGTTCTTTTTTTCGCTCCTTATGGGCTGGTTTGGTGGGACGCCGGCGTGCGTTCCGGAATCGGGTAGGTAGTTAGTTTTTAATAGAGTGGCTTCGGCCTTTGGGGCAGGTTCGTTTCGGGTGGCTCGATTATTTTCCGCCCTATTTCCGCCCCTTCCCTACCTGCGTTCCTAACCGCTTTATTGTTGGTTCGGGTTCTGCTTAGGTTTGCCCTTAGGTCGGCCCCTAGGTTTCGGTTATGCTGCTGCCTTTTTCCTAACCCTTTGCGCGTAGCTGGTTGTCTTTTGGTCCCCCGTTCGCGCTTCGCCCGGGTTTCGCTACCAGTCCGGTGGTCCGGGTTTGTTAGGGTGCTGCTTGTGGAAATCCCGAATCCTATCGTCTGCCCCTTCCAAATCGCGTACCGGCTGCCAAATTGGCTTATAAGGTGCTGCCTATTTCATTTTATATTCCAAAGCGTCGGGTATGCCTTTCGAATTTAAAATGCGATCGAAATGCCACTTTTCCACTAGTTCGCCGTTTGCGTCGTTCTGGTTATCCGCCAATACCGCGCCGGCTGCTCGCCTGTCGTGCTTATCGTTTATTGCTTCCTAGCCTAAAAAACCCGGGTTTTCTTTTTGGATAAGCGAAATGTGGAATATTGGGAATAATTTGTAATGCGCCGGCAAATTGACGGCTAAAGCTCGGGGGTAAACCTTTGTAATTAGGTAGGGTCCGATCCACTTTTCGCTAAGCTTATTTGTCGGGCGCGAAGTGGCCATATTCTTGGTACTAACCCAAACCAGGTCGCTTTCCGAAAACGTCCCGGCGTTGGTTCGGTAGCGATTTGCTGCTTTTTCGTACCTTTCTTTGCTGGCTTCGGCCAGCGCTTTAACGTAATCCCAAACTTTCTGGACCTTGTCCGCAACGGTAGTGGCGTTATAAACTTCCTGTTAATACGCCGGCGTTCCGCCGTTTGGTCGTTCATTTTTCGGTTCCGTACCCATATGGGGATTTCATCCGTAATTGGCGAAAAAAAGGGAAACCCCGGTCGTTTCCGATACGTGGTTGTTATTAGCGAACTTTCCAAATGGAAGCTAGTTGACCTAGTCGTTTTGGTAGTATGAGTAGAACGCCCGCAAATATTATTCCATATATGCGTTTAGGATCTCTATCTGGCCGTCGGATTCCGGGTGAAACGATAACGAATGCTTAAGCGTAACGCCAAATCTCCTATTTAATTTTTTCCAAAAGGTGGATACGAACTATTTGCCGCGATCCGAAACGATGGTGTCGGGGGTGCCGTATAGGCGGTATATTTGCGCGAGGAAGGCGTCTGCCAGGCGACCCGCGTTAGTTTCGATTATTGGGATATAATAGCGCATTTTTATTAACCGGTCCATTACTACTATAATATAGTGGTAAACGATACCTTAACGTTCGTATAGCGGCAGCGGGCCGACGTAATCCATAGATATATCCGCCCATAGCCTAAACGGTATTGCTAACGGCTTTAACAATCCGTTTGGGGATTTTTTCCCCACCTTTAACATTTTGCATAAATGGTAACTTTAGATAAATACGCTAACGTTTCGCAATAGACGTAGCTAGGTGTAAGTTTTGCGTATTAAATCCCAGGTTTTGCTGCGCCTTAGGTATCCGCCTGGTAGCAAACTGTGCGTCCTATGCAGGATTTAAAGTTGCAACGTATCGTCGGGCGGGATAAACAGCCGTTTTTTGCAGTAAATGCGCCCTCGTATCGCCTAGCAATCGGCTTTCGCCAGTTTAACCTGCTTCCGGATCCAGGTAGGGAATTGTCGCTTCGCTAGGTCCTGTAAGCAGGATATTATAGCTTGCGCCAGCTCCGAAATAACGTACGCCCTATTTATCAGCATATCTATATGCTTGGACGTGTCGAAAACCCGTAGTATCGCTGGTATTTCGCCGGGGCCCCACCACTTTGGGGGTAGCAAAGTTCGCTGGCGAAGCGCCACCCTTTCGTTAGCTACGTTTCGTGTATTCGTCGGGCGAATATTAGGGAAGCGTGAAAGCGTGTTAGGGATTATGGCTGTTTTTTCTAGTTTGTATACGATATGGAACCTAAAATCGCTAAGGAACTCCGACCACCTAATTTGCCGCTGGTTTAGTAGTTTGGTAGTAGCAAAAAATTGCAAGTTCTTATAGTCCGTTTAAATTTCCATTGGCGATTCGGCGCTTTAAAGCTCGGGTCTCTATTCCTTAAAAGCTTTAATAATTGCCAAAAGCTTTTTATCGTATATTTCGTAATTGCATTCCGCTAGCGAATGTTTGGCTGAAAAGAAAGCAATTGGCCGGCGTATCCTTTCCGCGTTTATTTGTAAAAGGACCCCTTTTGCCGCCCAATCCGACGCGTCCGCTTCCACAATCGTTTTTAATGCCGGGTTATAAAAAGCTAATGTAATTTCCAAGGAAAAGGCGTCGCGGAGGCGGCGGAACGCTGCCGCGGCCTCGTTTAGTAAATAGCCCGGCCAGCTTTTTGCGCTTATCAGTGTTATTAGCGGGCGGGCTATTGCCAAAAAGCCCCGGATGAACCTTTTATAAAAGTTCGCGAATCCGAGGAAGCGTTGCAATTCCCGTAGCGTGGTTAGTGCGGCTTACGATCGGATCGCCGCCACCTTATTTGGGTCCATCCGTATCCCCGCTATAAAAACGATAAATCCTAGGTATTTCGTTTTTTTAACGTTAAATTCGCATTTTTGGATATCGATAGATAGGCCGGCGTTAGCGAATTTCCGTACCATTTCCTTAACGTAACGCCGGTATTCCGCTTTAGTTTCGCTATATATTAGGACGTCGTTAAGGTAGGCCGTAGCGTATTTATCCAAAGCGTCCCTTAGTATATGGTTAATGTAATGTTGGAACGAGCTAAAGGCACCTATTATACCGAAATTGGCTACTAGGCATTCGAATAGTCCGAACCTGGTAATAAACGCGGTTTTCCATTCGTTCCCGGGGGCGATGCGTAAGCGATTAAACGCCGTTATAATATCCATTTTGCTAAACCATTTCGCTTTTAACAAAGCTTCCAATATTTCCCTAATAAATGGGATTAGGTACCGGTTTTTAACCGTAATGTTATTTAGCCCCCGGTAATCCACGCAAACCCTAATCCCGCCTCCTAACTTTTTAGCGAAAAGGATCGGGGCTGCCGCCGGTAACGTGCTAGGGCGGATAAAGCTTTTCGCCAAATAGGTATCGAAGTATTTCCGAACTACGCGCAGCTCCTGCTGGGATATGGCGCGGTTATAATAATATGGTAGCGTTTCGCCAAAGAGAAGTTCGATTTTATAGTTAAACGGCCTATATGGGGGTAGCGTGTCCGCGTTTTAGGGAAGGAAACATTCCGCTAGGTCGTAAAGCTTTTAAGGGAGTTTATTAAAAATCTCCTTTATTGTTGCAAAAGGTTTCCCCTCCAAGAACTTCTTTATATCTTCGTCGGATACCCGGCGTAAATATAATGCCTTTTCGACCTAATCCCTAAAAGCTTAAAGCCTGGGTTCCAATTTCGTACCTTCGGGGAGCTCCTCCGTTTGGAGAATAGCCCGAAAGATTGCCGTTAGCGTATCGTTGGCGAAATTATCGGACGATCGGTAATCGGGTAGGGTGTCCTTTTTAATTAGGGCGAGGAACTTCGCCCATAGCATAGTCTGGGTATGCACTCCTTCCTGCTTGCAAAGGGTTAAAAAATTAGGTGCGTTTAAAATGCGGATCTCCATATCCGGCGCCGGTACTCGCTCGGCTTCCGCCATCGTAACGCCGTCCATACTTAAAGTTCCCGCCGCCCAATCGATCGTTGGGTTATGGTATTTTAGCTACGGCAGGCCCAGGATAATATCCGGTCCCCCCAGCGGCTAACAATAAAACGTCATAATTTCCGTAATGTTCCCGAACGTGTGGATAGTTTTAACGCAGTCGGTAATGCGCCCTGCTAGCGCTCCGTTAGCGAAGCGGAGGGGTTTTGGTTCCGGTAGTTGGAACCTGGGTAGGTTATATGTATGCGCGAATGTGTTATTAATAAACGCCTATAAGGAATATCCTATATCGATTAGTAATCGATAGGGTACCGGTCGGTTTCCGTAAGGGAACAGCATTATGTTAAAGGAAAATGTTGTATTAGGGCTTATGGAATGGAAATATATATCGTTGTTTTGCTGCTTTTATCGTTTTTAATCCCTCCACGGGTCCTGCACGCGACTATATGCAGGACCTAGTTTTTTTTCGCCTGCGATCCGCCGGCGTTCTGCTGTTTTTTAGGTTTCGCTAGGCAGGCGAGGGCATAGTGCCCCGGCTGTCCGCAATACATGCAAAAATGGTTATCCCGTCGGTGCTATCGCTACGCTTCGGTCAAAGGTCCCTTCGGGCTGGTCGAAATTTTGCTAAGGTCTATGGGGTCGCCGGCGGGCGTAGGTGTTGGGGTTGTCGCTGTTGCCGGTTGGTGGTTCCTTGGTTTTGGCGCCGTCGTTCCGCCGTTATGGTGTAATTTGTATACGTAATCCGCGAGGTTGTTGGATAGGTTTCGGTACATCCTAACCTATCCCTCGAAATCTTCGGGCCCGGGTTTGTTGATTTGGTTGATCGCGGCCTTAGAAAGCTCGTTGCTAACCTTGTTTTTTAGGGCTTCCACGCGCATATTCGCCGGGTATCCGCCTATATCCGCCAAGCGAATAAACGCGCTAATGAAATTTCCGAACCTGGTGTTCTTCTGTTTGAAGGTGTCGAAATCCCGGCGCGCCGCCGCCCTTATGTCTTATGTTTTATATACCGGGTTAAGCAGGTCGAAAAGGGAAGCGCAATCGGTAAGGCCGCGGGCCCATAATGAAGGTGTGCCCGGGTGTTCCGCCACCGAATCGACAGCGTTTCGGACGTGTCTGTACGCGTCTTTTAAAAGCCGCTAGGCCGCGTATAGGATTCTAGTCGCCGGTATGGGGTACAAGGCGCTGTCGAGGGTAAATTTGATATTGAGGAGTGATTTCTACGTGATATATTCCTTCTGCCGTTGGGCGTCGTCTGCATGTGCCCCCGAAAAAAGGGGTGGTTTTGCGCCCACCGGTCGGAACGCCGGGGTAACGCCGGTGGAAGCGGTTTGGGTCGCCGGCGGGGTGCTAGTAGTTGGGGAAGGTAGCGGGGATTGCGTGCGGGAGGTTCCAGGGGTAATGATGGTTGGGGTGTCGGCGGTATTGGGGTGGAGCCCCGGTGGCTAGGGGGCTTGTGGCAGTGCAAGTTGCCGGGTTAACCGGTCGCATTCCGCGTTTAAACGCGTTATAGTGGCGTTGCGTTTTTGGGCTTCCGCCCTTAGCCCAGCGACCTGTTGGGTGTTCGCGTTGTTATCGCTTTAAAGGGTTATTATTTCGTTTTGCAGCAAAGCGATTTTGCCGTTTAGGAAACCCATTAGCTGTTTGAGCTGGCGGAACGCTGGCGAGGTCTGGCCGTTAACAAGGTCGCGATACAATTCTGCGTAGTTTTCGCCATTTTTATATGTTAGGGCTTGTAAGGCTGGGTATCCGGAAAGGAGTCCGAATGCTAGGACGGGGTTAAAGGGTAAAGGGGTCTCGGTTGGGTCTGTTATGGTATTGCGCTGGTATAACGCTGTCGGGTTTTGGGTTAGGCTTCGTTGTGTTAGGGTGGCGGGGATGTTGGGGCCTCTTCCGAGGTGTCCGGGTTTCGTCGCTGCGGCGCCGCTTTCGAGGTATCGGGGAAGGAGCGGAACGCTGTGGAATCGTTCCGTGTCCTTTGGTTTGAAGTGCAACAAACTGTTACGGCGCGGCAGCTGGGTACTAGGTTGAAGGTTTGTTGTTGCACGAAGGAGAAAGACCGCTGGCCCCGGAGGGGGCCGGCGGATCTCTAGCTAAATACAGGTGTGCTGGGCTTGGTCCCGTGACAGGAAAGGAGGGCGACAACGACTCGTCGGCGATGTGGCACGTGCGGCAAAACCGGACACAATGCGCGCACCTGTCAGGAAAAAGTAAAAATGTTTAATGTATATAATTCCGAATAGTTTAAATGGATTCCTGGCGTTGTTAGGTTGGCATGCGCGTCGATTGACCGGAGGTCGGGTGTGGGTGCGCGACTCGCTTGTGTGCGCGACTCGCTTGTAAACCACGTTAACGAAAAGCCAAATTCAAAAAGCGGCAGCGATTACCAAAGCTATAAGTAAGCTCCGAAAGCTCCACGCCAAGCGCAAAATACAAAACGCACTAAATACACGCAACGGGCCAAACACGGAAAGTACGTTGCCTAAAGCGCTAGCTTTAGGAACAAAGGTGTTAGTGCATAAAAAATACGGCGAATGGAAAAAACCGTACAAAATCCTTTGGGTAGCAGACAATAAAGTGACGATCGAAACTGTTAACGGCCCTTTAACGTTCCGGAACACTGCCTGCAAGCCATACCACAAAGCGTAGGAGTAGGAAATTGCAAATACGGAAAAATAACCAGCCCCGTTCGAATATCCGCTACAAACGGAACCAAAACGGAAAGGGAAACCGCTAAAAATTACGAAAACGGTAACGGCAAACGCGTCCAGCGATAGCGAAGCCCTTTCCGAAATCGAAATGGCACCCGCACCCGCACCCGCTAGGCCCGGTAAACCACGGAAGGCACCTGCCTAAAAGGCACCGGCACCAACGGCACCCGAAGCACCAACCCCCAAACGACGAGGACAACCCCCGCGCCAAACAGTAACGGCATTTTTAGCCCCAAAAAAAAGGAATCCCTACGTCTAACGCTTCAATACCGATAGAAGGGCAAAATTAAAACTCCCGGACGCCCATTTAAAAAATCCGACTGGCTTAAAATCGAAGCATTCCTCGCCGCCGGAGTAATTAAACCGATCAAATTAAACGGCATTGGCAGCGCGAAAATTTTTAGGTCCCGCTTTATTAAAAAAGTTAAAAGCACCAATTCGATCCCTTATAAAAAATTGAGGTTTATGGTATAAAGATATAGCGATTAGGAAAAAAAAAGCCTTTTTACCCAATCCCTAACGATTATGCGATGCAGCCAACGCTTAATCCTCGCAATCAGCCCGTCCTTTATAAAATAAGGCTTTATGCTAATAATTAAAAACATTAGCTAAACGTATACCCAATCCGAAATAAAGCTATAAAGGGAAATTATTTTGCGCTTTCCTAAAAAGCTAAAACATCGGTACCCAAAAGGCACGGCCCTTTAGCTAATCAAACCGCTTTACGGATTGGCCGAGGCAAGGCTGCATTAGTTCGTTACGTACTAAAAACACCATAAAAAACGCCTAAATTATTCCATTTCGGAATATAATCCGTACTTGCTTATTTTAAAAATCGGCCAAAGCTTTGAAATGGTTAGCATACAAACCGACGACATTTTAAACCTAAATAACGCCGAATTTATACAAAAGGAGGAAATAGCGCTTTAAGAAACCGGGTTTAAAACGAAACCGAAATCGATCTTATACCCCGGAAACGAAGGCAATTTTAACGGGTGCAAAATTTTGGTTAAACAAAACGCTGTTACTATGCAGCAAAAGGGATAGGCAGATCGTTTAAAGCTGGTAACTGCTAAATCAAACGATACCTAACAGCAATACGTCGTACAACGCGCACGAAAGGCATATATAAATTCGATATACCAACCAAAAACCGCTTTCAACTACTTTATAACTACACAAGCCAAAAATCCTGCAAATACAAACGTGTTTAAATTTAACAAAAGGATCCAATGGCAAATCGACAACGCAAATAAAAGTTTGAATTACGTACAGTTAAATTTGCAAACAGCTAGTTTATATGTGTTTGTAAACGGGTCCTTCGCTAATAACAAAGACCTTAATTCACAAATTGGCTTTGTAATCGTCCTAGGCAACGAAAGAGCTATAAAGCAGGAAAACAGCTTCCGGGTTACCGGCAACATCCTGCACTAAAGCTTCGTAAAATGCAAAAGGGTTACAAAAAGCGTTTTAGCGAACGAAATTTACGGCATGGTTAACGGCTTCGATACTAGCTATATCCTAAAAACAACGCTCGCAACGATTTGTAAAAAGCTGGATCTGCCCCCCTATAAATTAATCATCTGCACCGACAGCTTTTCGCTTTACCAATGCCTTATTTAATTTGGAACTACTACGGAAAAACGCTTTATAATAAATATTATAGCTTTCCGCAAGTCCTATAAAGCGCGCGAAATCGACGAAATTAAATAAATCGCAAGGGCAAACAACCCGGCTAACGCTATAACAAAGGAGCTGCCAAACAAAGCTTTAAAGGACCTTATAAACAGCAATTTAACCATTGTAAAAGTGGAAAGATGGGTAAAGCGGGATTACAAATAAAAAAGAGCTAAAAAATGCATACAAAATCGTTTTCCATAGTACCAAAACGCCAAAATCCCTAAAAACAACGCAAAAATCGACAAAACAAAAATGCTTAAATTAAAAAAGCAATAAAACGATTATGCGAAAAATAAAAAACGATTTTATAACCAAACTTTTCTAAATATCCCGTCAACTTTCCTTCACTCCTCCTCCTCGTTATCTCTGCCATTTCCCAGCCAAATAGCTTCGTATATTTTTAAAGCGGCCGCGCGGCCCGCCGCTTTCCGCTTTAATCGCGATATTATTAGGAAGTCGGCATTAGCATCCTCCTAACCCTCCCTATCCTTAGCTGCCAATTGCAGTATGCATTTGGTGGCGATACGCCATTTATTAAAAGTTTAAAAATTATAAAAAACACGTTAGCAAACGCATTTAAAGCACCAAATTAGGAAAACAAACTTACCTTTTTATCGCGATTATCGCGACCCCATTCCACCATAAACTTAAGCGCCGAACGTAGCGCGATCGAAGGATTAGAGGATAGTTAAAACGAGCTTTAAAAAAGATTTAGGAAGATCGAAATGCTTACATAGGCTGGCAGGTATGGCCCGACGCGCATAGCCAATAGCGCTTTTTAGCCGGGATTATATCCCGGCAACTATCGCCCTCTTTTATTTTGCCGGCGAAAGCGGATTTTAGGCAACCCAGGCAAGGGACCGCGCGTAAAGCGCCCTTTCCACCGCGCGGACCAGGTGTAAAAACCGTTTTGCCACTAACAACAGGCCTAACGATTTTAATAGCCGGCTTTTTTTTGTCCGACGAGGCAGGCGCAGGACCGGCGTTTTGGAAATCGGCGTCATCGTCGAACGGGTCCAGGAACTGATTATCAGCGACGCCGGAAGCAAGATTGACCAGCGCAAAATCGAAAGCCTCAGCGGCAATGCCTTGGAGCCGCTTTAAGGATCTGCCACCGCTGCGCGCGATAGATTGAGGCTTTTAAGCCTTTTTAGCGACCGCGCCAAACAGGGTGCTGCCCTTCTTGTTGCCTATGGTAACGAAAGCGATCGAAAGGTTAAACGACAAAAAACTGATCGAATAAAGCGGGTAAAAATGCTGCAAACAAAGGACAATATAAGCGGACGATCTGGATCAACGAGGTTTACCAAATCAAGTTGCCCGACCTTTTAAAGGCCGGAAAAAAGGCTTTTTATAAAGCCTAAATCCGGCCTGCAGAGAGTTTTTGATTTGCGTTCCTATTATCCCGCATTAAGTTACAACCTGAATAGCCCGCTGAGGTTATTCACTGCTATTGTGCTCTTTAATTGCACCACCTACCGCTTTGCCCGCGCACCGCAAGCCAAATCCGGTGGACCCCATTACGTTATCGTTGCTATTGTCGCTATTGAAAGCGACGAGCCGCTTTAAGAGCGGCTATTTACTTTTTTCCTGATCCGGACTATTTGGTCTGGAAATTCCTTTTGTTATTTATTTTACAAAATCCAATAGAGCTTGGATCACGGGATTTATTACGGGAAAGGATTTCCCAATTGCCTGCACAAAAGAAAAAGTTGCCGGTGTTGGATTGCACTGGCCTGTGCAGGCAATCGGCAGAGCCCAGAGAGAGTCGGATCCTCCGGTCCCGTAATCTCTAATCACGGGATCCGAGGACCCGCAAGCCCGCGGAGGCTGGGAGCAGGGGAAGGGCCTTTTGGTGATTTGGATCATGTATATATAGCCTCCCTTTTGCTCCCTTTCTGGCAGATAGATCCCTTTCCTTTTCGTGCACAATAGATTATGATTCCTCTGATATAAGGGATCATTGTTCACCCTGTTTTGGAGATCTCCGAGCCCACAGGAGTACATACTCCTACCAACATTTTGGGTTTTTTTTAGGTACCCACGGGTAACCCAAAAAAACAGAAAAGCATACAAAAAAAAAGGGGCGGGGCTGCAGTAGGTGTTTTTATTGGTTGCACATTTTTTGGACCCGTGAAAAACCCAAAACCCAAAACCCACGGCGGGTACCCAATGGGTACCCGTTTTGGGTTTGGGTCCAATGGGTTTGGGTCCTTTATGGGTCCTATGGGTTTTGGCCGTCCCTACCTGTAAGAATCATTGGCTATGGCAGCGTCTATATCCCATTCGTTTTCGATTGCGCTGACGTCGGCCGGGCTAGGCAACCGATTTCCGAGCCTCGTAGTACTATTTTGCGGGTCGTAGGCTGACCTTGTTGTCGAAGTTGACGTGAGGCTTGGCTT
This sequence comes from Falciphora oryzae, assembly GCA_000733355.1. Taxonomy (NCBI): domain Eukaryota; kingdom Fungi; phylum Ascomycota; class Sordariomycetes; order Magnaporthales; family Magnaporthaceae; genus Falciphora; species Falciphora oryzae. Next base: position 26,525 of record JNVV01000100.1, read on the forward strand.
TAACTTTGAGAGGAAAGAGTTCACCAACGAGAAAACTGTGCCGGCCAGGAGGAGTAGTGGGAGAACTTGACCGAAGGTGAAATTGTTCTCCTCGGGGTCCAGTGTCATGTTCGCTTCATTGCTGTCTCGAAAGTCGAACAGCTTTAATGTTCCCAGACAAGCGAAAGCACGAGTATGATGATCTGTAAAGAAATTCACCGTCAACAACCTTTTATGGCGTCCGGAAAGCGGGCTTGACTCTGGAAGGACACATACCTCAAGCAGGAGCGATCCTGCGGCGTCTACCATAATACGAGCCCAGTAGAAAGTCGCCACACAAGGCCACAGGCAGAGGCTTCTCCATAGTCTGAGCCTCAGCCCTGGATCTCGAGGGGTAGGTTAATCGTAGCAGCGTCGTCGAGGCTTTTCGGAAGCCCTTGCTTGTGCATTCTCGCAAATATGAACTAAACAACGAGGAAAGAGGGGCGAATAGCTTGATGGTTCTGGTGACAAAGGCGGCAAGGAGCAGAGTCACCGAGAAGGCGACATCTAGGACTGCCGGGGTCTCTGAAAAATTGACTTGTTTCTTGTTCCTTCCGAACTCGGCATTGATTCGGTTGAACTCGGATATTCCATAGTTGTAGTCGTAGAAACAGACGGCATTGGAGGACATGTTGGCTGCGCTCATCGGAACCGACTCGTTGTGGTAGTATCTAGTACCATCGAACGTGCTAGTTCTGTTGAGGGAGTCCCGCCAGTTGAAGAATATGGTTGGTCCTATGGCTGCCAGGAGTAGCACTAGGAGCAGGACGGATAATAGAAACCGGATAACGCGTTTGCGCGGATGGCGTCGGAAGTGGGTTCGCAGGACAGAAAGAGCTGCTAGGTGCATGACCGTGGAAAACCACGCCAGATTCACCACCATCTGCCAGTGGTAGGCTGAGATTGGGCGAAGGCTGTCTTGGGATCCGCATTGTAGCGAAACGAAGCCGCTGGCGAGAACGGAGAGGCCGGTGAGCAATTGCAAGTCACTCATGTCGACGATACACTATTTAGTAAATTCCGTAGAATCATTGTCAGTTGAGAGATATTGCAGGCAGGACGTAACGAGACAGAATTTTCACCTCGACGAAGGCCTTTCCAGCATCATGCCAGGGACCTCTCCTGCCTCTGATCCAGCCGAGAAACAAGCAGTCAACTGGATTTGGCTGCCACCACCAGTTTGCTAAATCTTCTTTGCTTTGAGGGCCCGGGACTGGCGCTCCGAGATTAGAGGTGACATCGTTGTCTGGCTCAATGGCGAAGGGGTTCACGGTTGGGTCGAAGGCAAGGATGTAGTTGCCGATCAAGAGAATCAAGGCGATGTAGGCGCCCCCAACAAACGCGACAAGGACCTGGCAGTGAGTGGATGGTATTTAGTCAAGGCTGTAAGCGCGAGGCTGGAAGAACAGTCTTCACATAGGAAAGAGCGCACACTCACTCCCTTGCCTGATATGTCGCTGTAGGGCCGTAACGACACATCCTGGGATGACTCTCCCGCAAGTGCGCCACAGCACTCCCAAGGGGCCATTGTTGTTATGATTGTTGCTCGATAACTGTCACTGATGCTTTGGTAAAAGAAAAGAAGAGAAGTGCTCGTGAAGAACACCAGCGGTAGGCGTGAAAGTTTTCAAGTGGTGAGGCCGCTGAGGGTTAGGTCGAAGCTGCTGTGGCACACATACGTACGAGACCCAAGGGGGTTTATCACGTCCGCCGATTGCTACGTCAAAGAACATCGGCCAGGCTGAGTTCAGATCAACAACATCACCAACCTCATGGAGGGCATAAGCAGCTGAGCGATCGACATCACGGGCTTGGCAGAGAGCCCTGCCTTAGTCGACTGGGCCTCACATGAAGTGCATAGTCCGGGTTGGGGGGCACTCTGCCCTTCTCTATCCTAGAATACAGGGTTGTAATTGGCCATGAGGTCTACCTCTGTCGCCCAACGGATGGCAGTGCCGGACAGCGTCCAGGACACGTTCTGTCGATCCAGAGGGCTCCGAGGTTGCCTGACGCTATTCCACGACACTGGTGCACGCTTGCAAAAACTCTCATCGTTGAGGCGGGCTGAAAAGTCGCAAATCTACTACGCCCAAGGCACCCAGTTATGTTGTGTCACTCGAGGAGACGGCAATGTGTTGGTGCGCGGCGGCCCAATCGATTTTTTGTTTTCTGGATTGGGTGGGCCAAACAAGGGCGGGAGGGAGACCCGACCAACAAGAAACCATGTCCAACACGCCAGCTCCAACCCTCGCGTCGCGCCTATCTGGATTCGTCTTCTTGCGTCCAAGGCCTGTCCGGCAACCCGTGCTCGTCGGCATGAAAACCAAAGCCATGCGTGACATGGACGCGCGGCGGAGGGGGCCGCCGCCAATGATATGGAGGAACGTGATTTGTGGTGGCTAAAGGCTGCAGCTTTCTGCCGGCGGGCTCGGCCGACGCCGGCCGTGGTGGCTGCAAGAGGTGTCGGGGGACTTGTTGGCACCGCCTCTGGTCGTGATTTTGCTGCCACCGAGGGCGCGCCTGGCGCGTCGAATCAACTCCGTCCCAATCCCCGGACGCGGCGGCCTCCCTGCCAGTGACGTCGCCGCCTCGCCGCCCGAGAGACGAGGACCGGATTGGAGGACCTGGAGGCGCCCTGGCAAACGATTGGCTGCTGCTCTTGCTTCTCTTGCTGCTGCTGCTGCTGCTGCCGCTTTGTCGTACCGGCATCATCGAAGGCGGCGGGCGGACCACGATCCCGGATGGCCTCACCGGTTTGGGTTGGGCAAACCTAGGCGAAGTTCTGAGATGAGTCAGAGAAGGAGACGTCAAATCATCCTGTGGCTGCTCCCTTGCGCCGCCTCGGGCCTGTATCTCGTCCTCGCTGTCGGCGGCAGCCGTGGCGAAAAATGTCCTCAGATTCCCCTCGCTTGCAGTGCCGCGGACGCCAAAGGTCGTGTGTCTCAGGCCCCTGCGCGCCGATCGAAGTCCTATAACGTTGTCCGAAGCGTCGCCGCTGTCGTCTACTCGCCGGGGCTGTCGCTGTCGTGGCGTCTGTGTGAAGCCCGCTGACTGCAGGTGGTGAGGCTGTGAGCTGTTGTCGCTGCGTGGCGTGTGGTTGAGCATCTTTTGCAGCAGCACTTTGGGTCTGCTGGCGAATGACCTGTTGGTACCGTCGTCGGCGGGAAGTGGATTAAATGCTGTGCTACCCCGAGGCTGGAAACCATCACGGTCCAGCGCCGTAGTGTAGTCATCTCTAATGGATGAGATCGAGTGCCGCTGTCGCCGCTGCTGGCTTGCTTGGAAACCCAGTATCCTGAGGCCAGAGACCGACGACTCTACCGTCCTCATATCGCCGCCGATAGGCCTAGATCTGTAGCTATAGCTCCCGCTGGTGTCGTTGCCGCCATCCCACCTCTCGAACTCGAGGGTGCAGAACCAGCGGGGCATGAAGCGCTCGGCTAGGGGACGCAGAAGAAGCGCGCATGAGCACAGCAGGGCCACGGAGAGCTCGGCCATCATCAGGGCGGCGCGGTCCGCGTTGACCCAGGTGAAGTTTACGCCGAGATCCACATACCGGATGCGGACGAATTGGAGGATAAAAACGCTGTTCTTTTTGTCAGTTCATTTGGTAGGAACGAGGGAGTAGTTCTTTTTGAGAAACATCATCAACGCACAAGAGTCCCAGAGCATAAACGACAGCAATGACAACAGCCTCGGGTCGGCCTACCGAGATGGTATGCATGAACAAGGCGGGCAGGAGCAGGATGACGAAGGCGCTGATAGCGTCGGCGGCAATGAACACATAACGGTGAGGCTGTTCCGGAATGCACCGGGCGTCAGCGGCCCGGTCCCAGAACCCTTCGAGCGGGACGCAGGCGAACAGGTCGACGAAGAACTCGGCAAAGCTGGTGAGGCCGACAACACCCATCGTAGCCAGGAACCAGCGGTGCTGACTCCACGCGCTGCCAAGCATCTTGAGGTACTGGAAGAGGAACGTCATCTTGGCTGTAAACAAGCCCAGATAGTAGAAGGCAGTGGTGACGAAGTATGCCTAGAGATCTACTGGTAAGCTGCCTGATTTAACCGCCCGGCGAGCGGTCAAAGTGCTTACCCTCAGGTACAGCCGCAGCTCCTCCTTCGTCAACGCCCAGGCATGCCTGCCAAGCCCAGAGGCGATCACTTGAAGAATGGACAAGTCAACCAAAGCCGGAGACAGAATACTCCCGAATGGAAAACGCCCCAGATAGACTCACTGAAGCATATGGCGATCCCAGTGCCCACGATGGACAGGAAAAGCGCGATGGCGAAGTAGTCGTCGATCCACAGCCGGGTCCGCCCGCACCGCCTGGCGGCGAGACGAAGCGCCATCGCCGCGGCGGACAGCGCCATGGCGAACGCAACGGCCCCTAGGGGCGCCGGCTGTTTCGTGGGAGGAAGCGCGGGGGCCTCGTTCGCCATTGTTGGATGATCTTCCTTGTTAAGGCCACAGTGCTATTGTTTTGCTTGGCGGGGCATCTCCCCGTGGCCTGCATCACTATGAGCAAAGGAGCTTTGCTTCGAGAACACCGTGGAACTGCGGATCGGACGAAGGCCACACTTTTATCTACCACGGGGACAATCAGATCACCCATCTTCAGCCGACCGCCCAGACGGCCCATCTCCCAGCTGCCACATTTTTTTCCCTCTCGGTTCGATGCATGCAGAGATGGGACGAGAAAGGGCGGAGGGGGAGAAATTGCAACACCGAGAACAAAGTCTTGGACGGGACGCGGGAAGAACAAAAGACGGGCATTAATCAACCAACCACCACACGGGCCCGCATCCTAATGTGCGCCAGAAAATGGCCGTAGACGGTCGAGGCGATGAGGGGAGATTCGACCGTCGCAGCGCATAAGATGTGCGTCTGTGCGCCGTGGTACGAACGCCTGGGGTTTGGTACCGCTTTGACGGATGGACGGCTGGGGTAGGTGGTCGACATCATGGCCGCCGCGGCTGGCCGGCGTGAGGGGCAAACCGGCTGAGGCCTGCAGAGATTGGCCTTGTTGGGCTTGGCCAGGCCGCCCGAGCAACACATAGCACAGCAGCACGGCAGAGCCAGACGAGAGCCGAGAGCATGCGCGATGATGCAGTGTCGGGGGGGTCTGGGCCGCTGCATAAACAAGGGAGGCTGGAGGTGCAAAACCAAACGGAGCAGGAGCACAATCTGAACCCAACTTTCATTGCGGGACTTGTGGAAGATGGAGGCGCATGCAGCCGTGCAGGGTTGCTACATGGAGGGTTGCCGTCATCCGAAAGAGGGGTCGCAAAGAACATGCGGAAGAGGGGATGATGGTGGGAGAACATCCCAAGATGGGGTGGGATGGATGGAACCGGTAAGCCATAATGAACGAATGGCTGGGATGATATTTGGCTGCTGGATTGGGAAAATCCGGGGGAACCACGAAAGCCCCCTCCTCAGTCAAAACCTCCGCGGGACAGACACCAAACCGCCGCGCGTGCCTCTTCCCGGACGAGCCGAGGCTGGCGACCGCATTGAATAAAAAAAGGTCGTTGCGGCTTGCTCCATTTTGGGAATCGCCAGCCTTCTGACGCACGCAATCCTGTGATGTCGCTCGTGTCCTATCAGATCTGAGATCGTCAGGGATCCGGAAACCAACCATATCGTGACGAAAACCAAACCGGGGCAAGGACAAAAGCCACCTTTTACCGAGAGCCCGGGCACAGGTACACTACAGTTCAGGGAGGGCGCCAGAACCTGCCCGTTCTTTTTCTCCTCTCCTTGGCTTTACCATGCCGATGCAAGCGCCGTCGCTCGGCCCCACGAGCTAGACGGAGACGGTACTAGGCCAGACAACAGCGTCAGATCCAAAACTCCTCACCCGACCACCACAAGGGCCCTCCGAGTCTAAGATACTCAAGCGCCAACCTAAGCTACCGCTCGCCGTGCTTGCCGAACTCTGTTCGCTTTGTTTTTGGTGCGAGGACGAAACCTGCGGCGGCGGGTGACGTCTGCTGTTTTGAGGGGTTAAAAAGAGGGCGCAAGTAGCCTTTTGTGTTCCGAGCCATGTTTCCCTAAAGAAAAAAAAAAAAAAAAGAAACGTACCCCGGATTTTTCTTCAAAGGGAGGACATTATTATGAGCTTGCTTATCTTCTGTCGACTGTATACTTTGGTCTTTCCGTCCTTCCCTTTCCCTAGGAGATAACGAAGTCGGCCCATTAGCCTTTTGCGGTCAAGGTTACGGCTAGCTGGAGACGGATACGGCAAGGCGCCTTACGATACAATGGATTGGCATCGCTTCCTGGTGTCTGCCACGCTGATCCTCATCCGTATCTGGCTTTTCCCGATCGTCTACCTCCTCGAGCGAAGGCGCAGAAACAGACCAGCCCGCAATCGACGATTTCCGAGATGGGGCACCGTGAGGTGGATCATAAACCTCATCCCCAAAGGCTTTTGGGGATCACGACCAACGACAAGGAAAAGCAGTAAAGACTTGACTGCCGCTCCCATCTCCTCCGCCGCCGCCAACGCCGCCGCCACCGCCGATGCCCCCAGCGACGATGTCCCGATCCCTGAAGACCCGTGGGTGACAGCGCACGAGACCAATGTCCGCAACAGCCCCCTATACCGTATGCCCGAGGAGGTGTTGCTGCACATCATGGAGTCCCTCGACGCTCCCGCCCTCTATTGCTTCCGCCAGAGCTGCCGTCGCGGGCTACGCCTCGTCGCCCCGGACGTCGTGACGGCTAACGCACCGGCGCCCTGGGAGACCGAGACTAGCGGCGGCAGGGCCGGCGGTGGAGGCGGTGGCAGCGGTGGCAGCGGTGGCAGCGGTGGCAGCAGTGGCATCCGCGGCGGCATGGGCGGCGGCGGCGGGGTCACCAGCGCACTACTGGGCGGGCGATCGGCCTGGGGCTGCGCGGCCGAGCCGCCGTGGCAACAGCACTTTGTGACGGCACGCGACCTAATCGGCCAGGCGCTGCGGCGCGATCTGCTATGCGCGTCCTGCCGCGACGTGAGGTCCGGGTGGGAGCGGCCGCTGGCCGTGGTCAACGCGGTCCGTCGCGGCCTACGCTGCGACGGCTGCAGCGCATCAGAACGTAGGGATCGGCACCACCCGGCGCTGCTCTTCTCGGCGCGGATGCGCGCCGGCCGCCCTCCCACCGGGGGCCGCCTGTGCCGCGGTCGCGAGGGCCGGATACGGCTGTGCACACATGTCACGATCGGGTGGGACCAGGTCGAGAGCGCGGCATGGTCGGCGGCCAAGGAACAGCGCCGGGGGGACCGCCGGGTCACGTTGCGATGCATGCACAAGTCTCACGACTTTGGTGGGCATGTCGCCGAGGACGACTTGGGGAGCAAGGAAGACAGGGAGGGCGAGGACGACTGGGAGAGCAAGACCGAGTACCAGCGACGGCGGTGGAGGTTTTTCCGGGAAGACACCTCGAGAGTGTGGGGGCAGTACCCAGAGGTGATCGTGGAGCCGCCGCCAAGAGGTAGTGCGTTTGGGTGGAAGCCGGACCCGACGGCGCGGGAGGAGAAGGACGCGGTGGCGAGCGTGCTCGTGCGGCGCGTGTCGGCGCCCTTCTACCTCAAGACGCGACCGGCGAGCGTCGAGGAGCTTCTGCGGATGCTGAGGAAAACCGGCATGCACGAGACTATCACAACCTGCCCACACATCACGTTTGACGAGGTGGTCCGACGCTCCTTCGACCCGAACGTCTGCGCGTGCATCGGCCGGGGCAAGGTCCAGGTGCACCACCAGCACGAGGAGCCAAACGCCGGGTGCTGCATGTGCCACTACATCCAGACTGGCGGGAAAGAGTCGATATTCTGCGGCACGCTGGACCCATATCTTCCCTGGAGCACCGATCTGTCCGACGACGAAGCTTCTGCGACGAGGCCGTGGCATCACCAGCGCCCCAGCCGTGCCAGACACCGGCCGACCCGGCACGGGACCTCGTGCAACGAGTGCCTCTCCGAGTACTGGTGGGTGTCCAACCCGGGCCTGTCGCAGATCCTGCGGCTGGTCAGCACGACGCCCGACTGGGGCGTGGACGGCCCGCTGGACCCGCGCTGGCTGCGGCTCGTCGACTCCAACTGCCGCGGCGACGAGCAGGGCAAGGGCGGCAATGGGGACAAGGTAAATAGGGACGATGGACGAGACGCAGAGGAGCAGGACCCGCTCACGCGCAACCTACTATGGTGCCCCAGCGACAGCAACGGCGGGCGGCAGTGCGCGGTGGCGCGGCGCGGGCGGGCGTGGGGCCACGGGCTGGAGCGGGCGCGCGACGGCATCTTCGAGCTGGGGCACGTCTACCTCAACACGGGCGCCATCGGCAGCTTCTTTGCGGCCCTGGTGTATGGCGGTGACAGGTGGGAGTCCTCGCCGGCGTCAGTCAGGAATCGCCGCGGCAGAAGCAGAGGCGCCGTCGGGTTCCTCTCCCAGGAGCTGATTCTCGGCGGTATGTAAGCCAGCGAGCTGACTGTCTTTGGGACAAACGGTCTGCAGCGAGTGGTAATCTGGAATGTGGCTTGCAGGGGGCTGCGGATAGGCCGCCAACAAACGGGCGGAAATGAGTCGGGCAAGCACCGCCTCCTGCTTACTGCAAAAGCTGGGAGGCTACGCCGCACCCAAAATTACGACCCGTGCAGCCTGGCTCTTGTGCTTCGGGTTCGAACCTAATCTCGTCGCCAGGCAATCAAAATCCTTTCACTCGGAAGCAACGACCATGACAGCAGGATGGGGAAAGCGCAAAGCACTGCTCAGGCCCGCAGTGGAAGGCGCGGGGACGTTCGCCTCTGGCGAGAGCTGCCCGTCATTTTGAGTTTCAGTTCCCCCACTCGGCTTCTCGACATGGATGGTGTTGTACCGTGTATTGAACCGTGTATTGAACGGTCTGGTGAAAGGGAAAGGGATTAGGGTGCAACGCGCTTGGCTGGTCAGCACGCCATGACACGCGTAACCTGTCATGTTATCTTGCCCGCCGTATTGAACCTGAATGAGGCGCAGTCTTCACCAGCAGAGTTGGTCAGAGGCCTTGCAGAACCGTTTGCAAGGTCTTTGCATTGCGAGCAGTGTCCAGATAACCAAATTACCCTCTGTTCGATCACCGACTGGAAAATACGGCGAATACGACGGGACAACGAACGTCCCAAACAAAGCGGGAAAAAAATCCGTGTTGGTCCCCACGCTCGGGGCTCAGGTTTCCTCCGAAGTCCGTCAGCCCAGCTTATTGCACGCTATCGTGGACCCCGGCAGGCCATCGCGGCCTATCACGACCCCTGCCTCCCGCACAGAGGCCCCGTTTCCTCCGCGCGGCGCCCAGAAGCGAGCACGGGTAGCTCAAGCCTCAACACACCCATGTTGCCTTGTCGCTGTGCTGTCTGCCCGACCCCCGACGCCGCCGGATTAGAATAGAAGCTGCTGACTGTCACGAGGAAGATACATGTCTGGCCTTCCCGCCCCAAACCCGTTCCCTCGACTCCAGGGCCGTGGCCGACTGCAGCGAGCGCCCCCTGCTCAGCCCCAATCGCTGCACCAGCCGTCCGTTCGTTCAGCATTCTGCTCCTCCTGCTTTGCCAGCGTCGAGGATAACGGAGTAATCGATTGGCATCCGCGGATCCTGCTGCGTCGTATACTCTCGCATCTTCGGGCTCGGCTGGCGCTATTTGTTTCCCCTGCCTCCCATCTTGGTCAAGTTCCTCGGGTTGGTGGTCTGCGAAGTTTTTCAACTTGCATTTTTGACCGCGTCAGCATCCCCTTTTGGTGCTGTTTCTGCATTTCTCCCGTTTTGGTTACGACGAGCTTCAGCCGCACCACCAGGACCCTTTTTCTTCTACATATTTCTCTTCTTGTTCGGACGGCTCTGGCAATGGATTCCGGGACGCACTGTTGAAATTGCGATAAGGTCATAACCAGAGAAAAGAGAGAGGACTACTTCGGCTCCGCGCATCGGGCCTGGACATCCCCACCGGCCCTCTGATAAATCCGATTTGGCCCAGCGTCAACATCCATCCGTCCCGCCGCACCGACCAACGGTTCTGCTCCATCGACTTGGGCGCACGCATTGAAGCCGCCCGTCGCGCCGCTGCTCTAGCGGCCGACACCGACCACCAGCAGCCATGGCGTTCATCCGCCAGACGTTCACTCTCTTCAACAAGAATTTGCTGTGAGTTCATTGTTGTCCATCTTCTCCTTTCGATCCCCAGCACAGGCACTGACAGGCGTGGCAGTATTATCTTCTGGCGGCATCCGCTCGCAACTATTCTTCGAGCCCTCATCTTGCCCATTATCATCACCGCTTTCCTCACCTTTGCTCAAGTAAGTAAACATCTGGCCACGCCTTTCCCAAAACTGCAAGCTGACCTCGACCGAAACCTAGCGGTTGTTTGTTCCGCCCGCCAAGAATGGTATCACCAGCCCGCGAGCCATCAGGGGGTTTGCCGATGCCCTGGGCCTAGGCGCTCGCACAGGCAGGTCCACTGTTGCCTTTGTCGATTCGGGCTTCCGTGATGGCGATATCTCGCGTGTAATAGCCAACCTGACAAGCCAGGTCGAGGGTGCCGGCAAGACGGTCAAGCGCCTGTCCAACGAGAACGACCTCGGCACCATCTGCCGCTCCAACCTCTACGCCGTCTCCAGCTGCTACGGCGCCGTCGTCTTCCGGAGCTCGCCCTCGGAGGGCAACGGCGGTTTCTGGAACTACACTATCCGCCTCGATGGCAGTATCGGCAGCGGTGCCAGGTATGACGTCGACGAAGACGACAACGACGCCCAGGTCTTTGTCCTGCCCTTCCAGCGCGCCGTCGATGCCGCAATCACCGGCCTCAACTCAAGCTCGAACCAGGCCCCCCTGCCATCCAAAACTGATGAGTACTTCTTCACCAAGCTCACCAACGAGGAGCGCAACGAGGAAATTCGCGTCAACTACCAGTCCGCCGTCACCAACTTCATGGGCGTGGCTTTCATCGCCGGTATGATTGGCGTCTCGTACCACCTCACGGGTTTCATGGCCACTGAGCGCGAGATCGGAATGTCCACCCTGATCGAGTCTATGATGGCCAGCAGGCACCCCTGGCTCTCCCAGGCCGCCCGCTTGTTCTCGTACCACGCCGCCTTTTCCGCCATCTACGCTCCGGGATGGATCCTCGGCTGCCTCATCATACGGGCCGGCGTCTTCCCCCACACCAGCGCCCTCTTGTTTGTCCTCTACCACCTCACCGCCGGCTTCGCCTTGGCGTCCAACTCCATCCTGGGCGCCGCCTTCTTCAAGAAGGCCCAGCTCAGCGGCGTTACCGTCACCATCCTCTTCTGCGTCCTAGCCATACTGGCCCAGGCAATCTCGTACCCCAGCACCGGCGCCGTCGCTGTCCTCAGTCTTCTCTTCGCCCCATGCAATTATGTCTTCTTTATCACCAACACCGCCCGCTGGGAGCGCGAAAAGTGGCCTTTGGACCTCCTCGCTGTCCCGCCGGGAAGCGCCTGGAACATGCCCGCTGTCTGGCTCTGGGTCTTCCTTGGTCTCCAGACCTTTCTTTATCCCATCCTGGGCGCCTTCATCGAGCGCTACCTCTACGGCACTGGCACTCAGGGTCGCACCATTGTGTACAACCAGGACAACGCCAATACGCCCGCAGTCCAGCTTGATGGGTTCACCAAGATCTACGCCCCTGGCTTCATCAGGCGCATGTTCTCCTTTATCTCCAAGCCCAAGGAACCCGTGCGAGCCGTCGATGGACTTACTCTCAGCGCCGGCCGCGGCCAGATCCTGGCTCTCCTGGGTGCCAACGGTTCGGGAAAGAGTACCACGCTCGACTCTATTGCGGGCATTGGGAAGCTTACCAGCGGTAAGATCACCATCGACGGGACCGGCGGCCTCGGAATCGCACCTCAGAAGAACGTCCTCTGGGACGAGGTAACCGTTTTGGAGCACGTCAAGATCTTCAATCGGCTCAAGTCTCCCAATAAGGTGGCCACCAGGCAGGAACTTTCCGACCTCGTCTTCGCCGTCGATCTGGCAAAGAAGATAAGGGCTCATTCGAGCACACTCTCGGGCGGCCAGAAGCGCAAGCTGCAGCTCGCCATGATGCTTACGGGAGGCAGCGCCGTCTGCTGCGTTGACGAGGTCAGCAGTGGACTCGACCCGCTGAGCAGGAGGAAGATCTGGGACATTCTTCTTGCCGAACGCGGCAAGCGCACCATGATCCTGACGACGCACTTCCTGGACGAAGCCGACCTCCTCGCCGACCACATCGCCGTGCTTTCCAAGGGCACTCTCCGCGCCGAAGGATCTTCAGTTGAGCTCAAGGATCGACTGGGCGGTGGCTATCGCATCCACTTCCTCAAGACCTCGACCCTCCGGGATGGCCCTGTGGTGGAAGGCGTGGTCAAGAAGGTCGCCTTCGACATCGTCAGCTACATCGCGCCCTCGTCGGCCCTCGCAGCCAATGTCATCCGCACCCTCGAGGCCCACGGCATCCGCGACTACCGCTTCTCTGGCCCCACCATTGAGGACGTCTTCCTGCAGCTTGCTGAAGAGATCAAGGGCGAGACATCGGCTCCTGGCAGCAAGGACCAGGGAGCGCCTGACGGCGTCCTGGCTGCTTCGCCGGTGGAGCAGGCAGATGAGAAGGGCATGGAGCTCCTCTCGGGACAGAAGGTTGGCATCGTCAAGCAGGCTATGGTGCTATTCATGAAACGATGCATTATTTTCAAGCACAACTGGTTCCCATCTCTGGCGGCCTTTGCCATCCCCGTCCTCGCGGCCGGTCTGGTGACGCTCTTTATCCGAGGCCAAAAGCCCGTCGGCTGCGCTCCGGAAGCCTTCGCAGGAAGAAGACGGACTCGCAACATCTTCAACGACGCCCAGAACCTCTTCCTGGTTGCCGGCCCGAGGTCCAAGTTCTCGGCCCAGACGCTCCTGTCCGTGTTCGGCCCGATGGTGGCCGGAACGGGCGGCGGTAGCGGCAATAGCACTGGCTTGGTCGGACTCGCCCGCAACATCTCGCTCGTTGACACTCTTGACGAGTTCAACCGGCGCATCACCGACCAGCGCAAGAATATCACGCCCGCGGGCCTGTGGCTTGGCGATTCAGGAAGCGCACCGACACTCGCGTACAACGTCATCCCAGAGACCATCAACGCTTTCTTCGGGCAGAATCTGCTGAACTCGCTGACCACCAACCAGACCCTCGCGGCGACCTACTCGCCCTTCGACATTCCCTGGTCGCCCGATGCCGGCAACTCGCTCCAGATGCTTGTTTATGTCTGTCTTGCCTTGGCTGCCTACCCCGGCTTCTTCGCTCTTTACCCCAACCTCGAGCGTCGCCGCCAAGTCCGTGGCCTTCAGTACTCCAACGGCGTCCGTCAGTTCCCGCTCTGGATCGCCTACGTCGGCTTCGACTTCTCGATTGTGCTCGCTTCGTCGGCCCTGGCCGTCATCCTCTTTGTCGCCCTCTCGAGTGTTTGGTTCCACCTTGGCTACATCTTCCCCATCCTGGTCCTCTACGGTCTCTCCTCCATCCTTCTTGCCTACATTATCTCTATCTTTGCCAAGAACCAGCTCTCGGCTTACGCCTTCACTGCGGGCTTCTCGGTTCTTGGCTTCCTCGGATACTTGATCGGTAAGTCAGGCACTCCTTCCACGTCTCAAACGTGCAAGGCGAAGAACTATTAACTAACCACTTGACTTTGTTCTGCTAGCATACATGAGCATTCTCACGTTCGCCCCCGTGAACAAGGTGGACCAGACGCTGGAGATCGGCCACTATGTCATCAGCGCTGTTTTCCCCATCGGCTCGGTTGTCAAGGCATTCTTCGTCACGCTTAACCTCTTCTCGGCCGCCTGCGACGACCAGAGGTTGACGGACAACCCGGCCGGCATGAAGTATTACGGCGGCCCGATCCTGTACCTCGTCATACAGCCCATCGTCTACTTCCTGCTCCTTCTCTGGATCGATAGCGGCACCATCAAGGCCACCTTCCAGCGCATCTTCTCGCGCAGAAAGACACCAGCAGCAGGGACACCCCCGACCGAGGCCCTTGACGAGGAGGTGGCGGCTGAGCTTGCGCGCATCACGTCAGGTGCTGCTGGAGCAAAGGACGCCGGGCGCGGAAAGGGGCCTATCGATACGGGCAACGATGGTCTGCAGGTTGTGCACCTGACCAAGACGTTTGGCAAGAACACTGCTGTGGACAACGTCACCTTCGGCATCAAACGCGGCGAGGTCTTTGCGCTCCTGGGACCCAACGGTGCCGGAAAGTCCACTACCATTTCCATGATCCGCGGCGACATCCAGCCGGACCGTGCTGCGGGTGGTGACGTCTTTGTGGAGGGTGTCTCGGTCACGCGTAGGCTGGCTGCGGCGCGCGCAAACCTGGGAGTGTGCCCGCAGTTCGACGCCGTGGACACCATGACGGTTCTGGAGCACCTGCGATTCTACGCCCGCGTTCGAGGCATTCCCGATGTGGACCACAATGTCGAGGCTGTCATCAAAGCCGTCGGGCTTGAGAACTTCCGCGACCGCCAGGCTCTCGCGCTTTCGGGCGGCAACAAGCGCAAGCTGTCTTTGGGTATCGCCCTTATGGGTAATCCTTCGGTCGTGCTGCTCGATGAGCCGTCTTCGGGCCTGGATGCCGCCGCTAAGCGTATCATGTGGCGCACTCTCGCTGCTACCGCTCCCGGCCGATCCATTCTTCTGACCACACACTCGATGGAGGAGGCGGACGCACTTGCCGGGCGGGCGGGTATCCTTGCGCGCCGCATGCTCGCCATGGGCTCGGCGGACGACCTCAGGCAACGGTTCGGCAACCTGCTGCATGTTCACATCGTCTGCAAGGGTGCACCGCACACGACCCCCGAGCACGTGGCGCACATCCGGAACTGGATCGCGCAGACCCTACCGGGCGCCGAAGTTGAGCCGAAGTCTTACCACGGCCAGATGCGGTTCTCGGTTCCCGCGTCGCACATCCCGGGCGGCGAGAAGGCTGCTCACGGCGGTGTTCCCAACCCCTGGGCCGAGGCCGGCAAGCCTCCTGCGGCCGAGGACGGCAACGGGGACATGGCGGACATCACCGACGAGATAAGGAGCGCGAGCGAGGCCCCCGCCTCTTCGTCGGCCCACTCGCAGAGCGCTATCGGGCAGCTCGTGGTCATGCTCGAGGAGCAGAAGACGGCGCTTGGTATCCAACACTACAGCGTCAGCCCCACAACTCTCGACCAGGTCTTCCTGACCATCGTCGGCAAGCACAATGTGCGCGAGGAGGGCTACGAAGATGGCCACGAGAAGTTTGGCCACGCCGTTGCCAGGAACCTGCGCGAGGGCGCCGGTGTTGTCGTTGAGCGGGCGGCGATCCCTGGACACCTATAGACACGGTGTAGATCTGTGGGTTTGTGATGAATTTTGTCGTTTTCTTCTGGATGTACTCCCATTTACTTGGTGTCTTCTTTCCTTGTTTTATCTATCAGGATATTCTGGTAAACCTTAGACATAAGATCCTACCATATACAGAGCATAGAACTTTTTTTTCCCCCGTTCATTTAATTCTTCCCTTCCCTGATCAATTTTCTTGTGGGATATACGTCAAAAACAGTCTGTTGGAATCGCAAATCTTTTTGTGACATGTCTTCCCGTGGCGCCGTGCACAGTCGGTATAGAATTAGAAACTCCAATAGATGGTTCTGCTCCCCCTCCTGAAAAGAAAGAAAGAAAAAAGTGATGTCTCAGTCGCGCACGCGGTCTTTTTGGTGTCGTTTGCTCATTTCTTGGGGGCATCATCCCCTGCTGGGATTCATGTCTCAGCGGGTGACATGCTTTGTCTCGACAGCAGACCGCAATTTCAGAGGGAAGTAGGTGGCTGGCGAACATTCCAGATTTTTGCTGGCACGCAGACTACGCGCGCACTATTTTTTCCAGATCAAAGAAAGAGAAAGCGCGAAGACTAGAGTTTCATATTTCCCGCCGCGGGGATTGGAAGCTTGGATATTGGAAGGGTTCTGGCGGCGGCAGGAGAGCTGAAAATTACGACTTGTATTTTCCTCAGCGTTGGACGCTCCATATATCACATATCACTTACAGACGGCTGCGGCTGTGGTTTGCCCCGGGCCATCAATAGGGCTGCCTCCCCTGCTTGTGAGCATCTGGAAGGGAGCTGTGGATGCGTTTGTAGAAAGCCCGGCCTCCTGCCTCCTCTCAACACTTGCCATCGACATAGACAGAGCCATACCTTCGTCTTTCTAGACTGTCCACCGGCCCATTCTACGCCCTGTGGCTTCGATCGCCGTCAGAACAACACCATTGCCCGCATCCCAAGATGCCCCTGACCCCAGATCACGCCGCGCCGGGCGGAGAGCGGCAAACGGCCGGCATCGCTGAGGTATTGGCACGACACATGGCGGGCACCACTGTGCCCCAGAATTCGGCCTCTTCCCAGACACAATCTACTGGGAATGATCTGGTATCCAGCTTGGGGTCGGTTCGCCCACCACGACATCATCCACTCGCCATTGCCCACTCGTACTGACACCCCAGACAAATGGGAATAGCTACAAGACGTTCAAACGCGGCACACCCAACCTCATTACCCACCGAGACACGGCGCCCACCAGCACCACCGACCCCGGCACCGCCCCGACTCTCTCTCCGGGTGGGGCCAGCGCCGGCCACAGCTCCGTCAGCCCGGGCGCGTCGGCCGCCATCGCTGTCGGCGTCGTCCTCTTCGTCATCGCCCTTGCGGCCCTCGGGCTCCGCAACACGGGTAAGAGGTGGAGAGGACGAGACGGCCACGGCGACGAGCAGAAGACGGACGAGGAGGCCACGGCGGCGCGCGAGGACAGCAACAGCAGCGGCGGCGGCGACAGCAAGGATGACGATGCGCGCCGCCCCCAGCCCGCGCCGAGATCTACAGGCACGGCACTACAGAAGCAGCTGCAGCTGCAGCTGGAACAGCGACCATTGCGGCCTGACACGCTCCTAGTCGGGGCCATCGGACCAGAGCTCACAAGCGGTCGCGGCAACGATGCGCGCCGGCGGCCTCAGCTTGTGCCGAACACATCTACGTCCACGGCACAGAAGCAGCAGCAGCAGCAGCAGGGGCAGCAATCGCCACAGCACAAGAAGAGCCTACATGTCGCCGTCGGAAAAGAGATCGCCGGCGCCGACGGCCCGGAGCTGCGCCACCCAACGCCCATCTCGCCCGGCGTCGGCGGCGGCGGGGACTTGTCGGCGCTGCTGGGCACGGGTGGTGGTGGCGGCGCGTCGACGATCCTCCCGCCGATCCTGACGCCCGGCTGGTGCCCGACGCCGACGCCGCCGCCGGGTGGGGCTTCCGCGCCGTCGTCGTCGTCCACCTCGCCACATGGACAGCAGCACCGGCAGCAGCGGCGGGGACCCGGAGGCGACGTGGCGTGCGGCAGCAGCAACCAGATTAGCCGTGACATCGCGCCGTTCCAGGGACAGGAGGACTTGGTGGGTGGCGAGCAGCGGCGGGAGCAGGAGAGGCGGGAGAGGTTGGCGGAGCTGATGCGGCGGCAGGGGGAGGTGGGAGTTACGGCTGGTAGAAAGCAGTATTAGGTACCTAGGCATAGAGGTTCGGGATATTTTGTGTCCTCGACTCTGTTTCCAGCTGGCCCCGGTGGTGGTCAGAGGCTCAGGGTCCGAGCACAGGGGTGGGGAGGCAGCTGGGGCTGTCGCGCAATAACAAGGTGGCATTTGGAGGCGGCTGGTTGTTGTGAATGAAGCGCTGGTTCGAAATACAAGGAATGAACTTGGGGTATAAGGCCATGGTCAATATGGATCCTCCGGTGCCATTGTTCCCGCTTCCTCCCTGCCACGCAAAGGCCGACAGACCGCCTATGTCTGCCCTCCGTTTTCATTCTAAATCGAGCCGCTCCGCAGCTCCCTCCGCGTCCCACCTCACGGTCAGCGGCTTGTGCTTCTTGGAGTAGCGCTCCCCCTTGACCTGGACCTCGAACTTCAGGTCCGCGGGGGCGACGATGACGACGATCTCGAACTGGCAGGCCCGGTACTTCTTCCTGCCGAACAGGTGGTAGCGGCCGTCCGTCTTCATCGTCACGAGCTTGGACCTATCGATACGGGAGAGGTTGCTGTCGAGGTTGCAGATCTTGGTCGCGTTCTTCAGCCGCATGTTGGACGGCAGGGCCCCGGCGTCGCCGCCGTGTTGGACTATCTCAAAGGTCCACTTGAACGAGTCCTCCCCGTCCACCGGCATGATGAACTGGCACATGGGCGGCTTGTGGGGGTGTATCTTGTCGCCCTTTTCATCGTGTCATCTCGTCAGCAAAAAGGCCCCTCGTGGCTTCTCGTCCACCATACCCTCGTGTCCCAATGGACGTGCCGCCGCCCGCCCTTCGGCCTACCTTTTTGACCAGCCATTGGATCTGGTTCTTGGCCCATTTCTTGGTGGGCTCGATGGGGTCCGGCTCCATCTCCTCGCGCACGTGCTTCTCGGGGTCGAAGGGCACCTGGACCAGGATGCCGTACGAGGCGCGGGCGATGCGCGTCGCGAGCACCGGCTTGCCTCCGTACAGGTCCTGCCGCCGGTTCAGGAGGAGGCCGCGCACGACGACCAGCTGGGGGTCGTAGGCGCAGATGAACTCGGCGCCGTCGGCTCGCTCGTGCGGGTCCTCCCTGAACGCCTTTTCCAGCTGGCTCCTCACATACGCGGAAGCGCCCAGCCCGCCCGACAAGATTATCTTCTTCTGTTGGAAGGAAAGGAGAGGCCATTTCTCTGTGGTCAGTATCTCCGTATCCAACCGCGGTGTCCATCGGACCATTTCTCGCCCGCTGGCCCAACACACGGCAGGCTGGTTACTTACAACCCGGTCGTCGTAGCCATTCTTGTCTATCCACGTTAACAGGCGCTTTATCTTTTTGACGATCGTGCTGATGTGCCCATCGAACAGAGACTGGATCTCGTCCCTAGCGCCAAAGCCTCGATTAGCGTTCCTTCTTCTCAATATTCTCGCTCCGCCTCCATTCCCCCTGCGCTTGTACGTTGAGTTTAGTTCATGGGTACGCACTGCGAGAAGCGCATTTTGCCGCCTGTGACTTCCAGGGCGGGCAAGTCGGCATTGGTGGGCAGTTCGTCGACGCGGACCCAGTATGGCGGCTCCCAGCCAGAACGCACATCGCCAAAGTACCTCTTCAGGTTCTCAAAGGGTTGCGAACGTGCCATCCGGACTGCACAGTCAGGCGCCACACCAGGCGCATCGGCAAGCCCGCCGCCGTTGGCATCTATACGCTCCTGTACCAGCAGCTGGAAATCGCGGTTGATAAGCGTGGAGCCGACAGCGAAGCCACGCACGGTCCCGACCTGGTCTATCTCTTGCCGGTCGGGGGCGGTGGACCTGGCCCTGACTAACGCGAGGTCGGTGGTTCCTCCGCCGGCGTCTATGCACAGGAACAGGTCCCCTTGGTTGAAGTCGACGTTGGGGCTTTTGAGCACTGCAATTGCTGCTGCTTCCGCCTCGGTTAGGTCCACGATCGACTCGTGGGACTCGTGCTCTTTCGCGAATCCGGCGTTGAAGATGCAATCCTTCAGATCGTTCAGGATCTCAGGTGCGGCCCACGTCGTGGGTACGCTAAAGACGAACTCGATGGCGAGGTTGCCCCATTCTGCGGTGCCGCTGCTGCCCATCCCGCTCCCGAGCTTGGCCGTGATGCTGCCTTCAATATGCTTGTATATGCAACGTAGGTAGTCGGTCGTTATCCTCAGGGCATGCTCGTGTGTTGTTGGGATTTTGTTGGACTGGCCAGATGATTGGTGGCTGGCCAGCATAGCGCGGTCGACAAATAGTTTGAAGAGTGAGAACGGCTCGCGTTTGCCGATGGCCGGGTCGTGAGCGCAGCCAAAGCCCCAGGACGACACCCTATTCTCATCCTCAGACAAGATCCTGTCGTCGTCGTGGTACATGATCTGGGACGGCACCTTCTGCTCGAAGTCGCCCTCGCGGCGCGGCCAGTCTTGGATCACCTGGATCAGCTCCATTCCCGCCCCGGTGCGGTTGCAGCGGACCCAAGCCACGCCTGTACAATATTATGGGCGCCGTCAGTTTATCGCGTCGCAACTGGCACCGGGCATTGTGGGATAGTAGCTGCTGGAGGAGGCTATACCTGTGCACGTCGTACCGAAGTCCACACCAACAATAAGATCCGGCCGTGCCATGGCCGTGCTCTTTGGGGACGCTCCTCGAATGCTCCGTAGGAAGTCCTTCATGGCAGCTAGAGAGCTCAGGGGCAGGGCAGACTGGGTCGAACTTGTCCAGTAGAATGATCAAGAACGTGCGGGACTGCGACTTTTGAAAAGAGCAGGGTGTCTTCCTCATGCCAGTTCAGGGTCGATCAAGGCAGGCTCTCTTCTTTTGGGGTCTGGGTCTCCTGCTGTGACACAAGTGTAAAAAGGCGGCGCAGTAGACATGCACCCCCCCTCCTGATTCCGTGTTTGTGCTCGGAAACGCCCACCCTTGAAGCCCATTTTCAGCCGCAAATGCAAGGTCGGCTCCCCCGAATTACATTACCTAGGTCCTTTCCGAGCCTCACCCCCTCGAGTGGGGTTGAGTGCCCGACCTCCAAAACAGGAATGGGCCTCCAGAATTTATCCCTGATAAAAATGCGTGGTTGGATGAGAGAGAAAGATCTCACTTCACGGCACTAAGGGGATGCCCAATCTCAAGAACAGCCCGACGAATGGGAGTGCAGCGATCTGCGTGCTGAAATGACGGCCACCAGTGCCCGCTGGCCCTTTTTTCCAAATCGACCGGAGTGGGGAGACGGGCTCAGACGCTGCTTTTGCATATAGGCTTGTTGCCTACCAGTTTTTGACCCCCGGATCTCCCCAAGTAGTAAATCCAAACTTGAACCCATCTATAGACAGGATCTCCCCAAGCCACCATAGCGTCTCCTGGTAGTATGTTCGAAGACGGACAACCCTCGTTTGGCCTTGCGCGCAGGCAGACCTCTTCTACGCCAGCCAGCACCAGGTCCACTGCTACTACCAGCACCACTCCCACAATTCTTAGCAGCACCAGATTCACCAACACCACCATCTCTCCGTCCGAGATTACCACCACCAGCCATGTAACCTCGACACGAACTATCACGGCTACCCCCACATCCTCGCCTGCGTGTCCATCACTCTGCCTGGACCCTGGAGCTGCGACCGGCATCGCGATAGCGGGCCTCGTGGCAGGCGTTGCCATCAGCCGGCTTGTTGCGTGGGTTCTTGTGCGCAAAAGAAGGAATCGCAAGGGCAGGATCGCGGACGCTGGTGCAATCAGGCTCTACCAAGACAGCGCCAGCAACACCGCGCGAACCCACAAGCATGGGTCCCAAGCATCGTTCGAGCTCAGTGCGGTCCTTCCCATGGCCACGCCCAAGAGCGAGATCCTGTCGAGCGCCAGCAACACCGCGCGAACCCACAAGCGTGGGCCCCAAGCATCGCTCGAGCTCAGTGCGGTCCTTCCCATGGCCACGCCCAAGAGCGAGATCCTGTCGACCCTGTCCACTGTGGGCCAGTTGATCGAACAGCACGTCCTGAACAAGTACCACGACGACCGGGTCTCGGCCAACCAGGCCGAGCTTGTGCAAGCGCTGCGGAGTCTAGGCTTCGGAGAGGCCGGCCAGGACATTTCGCCCGATCACATAGCCTCCCTGGCGCTCGATGCCCGCTCGCGAAAGGTCGCCCTGCAGCACGTCCTCTCATTCGTCATCTTCTCAAGCCTCGACTTGGCTAGTGCCCGCCCGCAGACATCCCTCCTCCCGCCCCCTGTCGTGGACTTTGTCTGCATGTGTCCCCCG
Organism: Falciphora oryzae; assembly: GCA_000733355.1. NCBI lineage: Eukaryota > Fungi > Ascomycota > Sordariomycetes > Magnaporthales > Magnaporthaceae > Falciphora > Falciphora oryzae. The sequence continues at coordinate 48,346 of JNVV01000100.1, forward strand.
CCGGATAGCGCCGAAGGTAAGTTTGAGCGGCCGCCCCCAATGTGTGGGAAAAAAAAGAGCGAGCATCGTAATCACGGTCGCTGCTGACACTCCGAAAGGCTTGCAAAAAGAAACGGCACAGGCTGCCTCAAAGTGGAGGGTGCTGTCCGCCTTTCTGCTTCACCCCAACAAGAGCAGAAGGTCCGCCCTGGCACCCAACACGGCAGTGGTAGCGCTGCAGGCCGAAGCACTGGCGGGAGCTCTCAAGGGCTTCTTGGAACCTTTTGCCGGTCCCGGTCAGACTGCGAATCTGCTGAATGTGCTGGTCAAGTCGGCCGAGCTCGGGTACATGCTGCTCTCGCAACCCAACGACTGGGAGTTCGTTCACTCGCCGGGTTCTGGGAACGGCCCCAGGAAGGCGCTGGTCGTAACGGCAGGCCTCCGCACTAGATTGCGCAGCGAGGAGGGCGGGGCGCAGGAATTCTGGCGCGTAGAGCAGCATCCTGTTACCGTCCAGATGTAGACAGGGCCAGGTGTGTTTTTCCATTCTCTCTAGGGTGATAGGTGGTCAATGTAATGGTGGCGCCGAATAGCCGGAAATCACCACATGCGGTGTCATCCGCCACTCTCTTAGCTGCAGCGCAAAATACCACAGCCTGCCACGTCGACCAAAAAAAAACGTGGACCATCCCATGCAAAATCCACAGTGCGCTATGGTCCGTGTTATTTTTTGGTCGACGTGGGCACTTGCCAGAGGCTCCCGTGGGAAAGGACTGAATAGTGCCTTGCGCTAGAGCTGTCCCCAAGGCCCCCAGATCTGGAAATCCGTTCCTCCCGCGCTGCCTGGTGGCTGTCTCCTGAAAACCTCTGGCTGTACCTCACCCCCACTTTGACGATCGCAGATATTTCACGCAGCTGGGTGGACTCTCGCCGTCGCGCTCCTTGTTCGTGTTCATCGCGGCACCCTGAAAGGCGTCACAGCCCTCCGCTCTCCCACTCTCAACTATCCGTTATCACATTTGCTAGCCATTGTCAAAGTATCAGCAGCAAAACCACCGAAGCAGCCAGATAATTCCCACCACTTCGCAGGTGTCCAAGATGGAGTGCGCCTTCGGATTCGCTTCCTGCGCCAAGTTAGCGATCCAGACGGCCTTCTTCACCGTCGAGCTAACCCAGGCCCCGTACCAGATCAGTCGATGTCTCCGACTGACGCGCACCTGCAAGGACTATTTGGACCGGCTGATCAAAGCCAAGAACCAGCACAGGGCCGCTCTGTCCCAGGAGGAGCTGAGAGAGATCGAGAAACTGATCGTCCTGGCCCGCCAGGAGATCCTGGAGGTCTATGAGATCTTCGAGAAGTGCTACAGGCCACAGCCCGACGGGAACAGCTTCGAAATGAACCTCAAGGAGCGCGTGCAATGGACGCTCCTGAACTCTGAGGACTTCGTGCAGATGATCCCCACAATCGTGGCCCGCAACAACAACGTCGAGCACGAAATCACGCGGATCTGCATGAAGTCAGTGCTGGCATCAACGAACCACCCGGTTCCGCCTGCTGTGGCAGGGGGTGAGCGACAAGAGAGAGACGCCGAGGCCGACGACTTCCTCCCTCGTGTTGACAACATCGTCGACGCAGAAGGTCAGTACTTTTTCCGCGGATCAGTGTTAGCCTGCCACCCTTCTGCTTCTCCCCTGGGTCTCCTCTCCCCTCGTGATATCGTCTCTGACCAGCTTGCAGTCGCCTCCCGTACAAGGTCCCCCCAGCCAACACCTCTCTGGTGGGATGAAGGCACCGACTCAAGGGCCGAGAAACGAGGACTTCGTAGGGGGGAAACAAAGAGCAGGTTTCGCTTCCCTCCAATAGTGCTACCAAGCCTGTCACGCCGGAAGTCCGCCGCCTCCCTCGTGCAGTCTCCCGACTCGACCCGCCCGCGCCTGTCGTCCACGTCTATCCGCACAGCAGGCAGCGGCTCCTCCACCAGCAGCAGCATCACATCGCCCCAGGGGACGGGCATCCTCCTCGGCGAGTGTCCCCTACGCAGCCAGCGAGAGAAAATCGTGTCGCTGGACGACGAGGATGGTGTTGGCGGCGATGGGGCCATCCGCATAGTCGTGTCCATCAGCACGACGGGCGGAAAGGCCGCCGCCGCCGCCGACGCCGCGTCTCCCCAGGCTTCAGGCCGCCTCCTCGGCCTATGCCACCCGCGGAGCCAACGAGAGAACATCGTGCCGCTAGGGCCTTAGCCTACCGCTTCCCACCCTGTCGCCGGACGCCACATCGTCGGACACCCTTGAGTCCCATCTTCCGGCCTTCGTCCCTATTCCGCCGCTCGCGCTCCGCTTACCCGGCCACGGCACGGACGCGCTGCTGCCCTGAGAGGCTCCGATCTCCGGGGACCACTGCTGCTTTCTTCAACACGCCCGCTCACGTGAGAGGGGCGAGCTTTCTTTTCTTCTTGTGATGCCACACATTTGACAGCACCGTAGCCATCACCAAGAGGGTGACGGCTCGTGGGAACCATTATTAGGTTGACGGGGAGGTTCAGGATATTTTTCTGTTGCGTCGGGCTTCAGGGGCTGGTTAGGCTGATGCTGGTGGGGAGGTACAGTACGGATCTCCAAGTGACAGCAAAACGAGCACTACTTATCCAGGAAGTCCGGCACTGTCTAGGTGACAAGGTTTGCACGATCAAGGTAACTACCTAGGTGCCTAACTGTAAGCTACCTCCCTACAGAATAGCTGTTCTGTCTCGCATCCGTCACCGATCGGGCCTGCTTTTGTAGTTTGGCGCCACCAAAGCGCAAACCCCTATCACCAGCCCACTTCCTGTAGTAAGACGTACTTCCTCGGACGTCAAGTTCCCCCATGGTCTCCCTCTGATGGTGCTGGTCTTCCCAGGCCTAGCCCCGATTCGGGCGCCAGGCAAAGGCCTTGCACAGGATCGTGTACTCATCCAAGCGCTCGCCAGCCCCATTTCCCCACTTCACAAGCATCGGCGACGCCACGAGAGCGACGGGTCCCTCCTCATCCTCATCATCATCCGCCGTGCGGGCGTTGATCCCGAGCGACGTTGGGTCCGTGGTCATGAAAGGGTCCTCGGCGGTTTTGCGGTACTGGCACTGTTTCAGGTCGAGAAACCTGAGCTGGTACAGAGCCCGTTCTTGGCTTGTGATGACAGCCAGCTCTATGGCCGCTTGCAGGACCGGTTCGAGCTCACGCTCTATACTTCCCTCCACATTCCGGTGAACAGCGTCAAGGGTCAGCGATGGCCGCGCGTCGATTTTGGCCACGATCTCTGAGTGCAGCAGCTGGACAAATCCCTTTTTGAGACTCCCGAGTACTCTCTTTTGATACCGTGGGTGCTTGGCTTCGAAGTCGACCAGACACTTGGCAGTAAGGGCTCGCCACTTGGCAGTTACCTCGGATGTGGCTGAAGGAGTAAGGTAGACACACATTAGTACTTCAGCCAGTCACGGTCTCGGGACGGTAATCCTTGTCGGTTAAAGCAGAGGAGGTCGTTGTGGGCTCACCGGGGTCTGGGAATACGGCCGTGTAATGATGTTCAATGTCCTGTGCCGCACTGGAACCAAAGACGGCAAACGGTCGCTTGTAGTCGAACAGCTCACGCTCCAGGAAGTTCCAGACCATGGCCCTGAGCATCAATGCCCGCAGGCTGGGGTCTGATTGAGAGACCTCAGCGACGCGCCGGTCGTACCATTGCGGCTCCACCGCGCGCTTGCCCCACTGCTCGAGGGGAACCGCCTTGGCGAACTTGTCCAAGGTGATAGCTTCCGCCGCTTCGCCGCCAGTACCGGTCACATCGCTGGCGGCAGCGGTGCGGCGCACCAGCGCGTCGATCTTGCGGTTCACCTTGTTGAAGGCACTCGCAACGGTGCTGTCGAAGGCAGGCTCGTGCCGGTCCACATGGACAAGCGCGTCCTGCTGCAGCTTTGCAATGAGGCCATCTTTCTCGTCCAGCTTCGCCTGGGTCTCCTTCTTGAGGCCATCGATGACACTGTTCTTCTTGGCCAGCTCGACGCGAGCCTCCTGCTTCAGTGTGGCATAGGTACAACTAGACTCTGCTAGCTTGGCGTTGGCCTCCTCGTGCAGTTCCTGATAGGCCTTCCTACTATCGGCTTGCTTGGTCTTGGCATCGATCAGCTGCTGCTCCTGTGCACAGCAATAGTCATACCACTGCTGCAGCTCCTTCTTTTGTTCGTCGATCTTCTCCGCTTGCTTTCTCAGCATGGCAACATGATCGGTCAGTGAGTTCTGCTGGCGGTCCTGGGGGTAGCCCAGTTTCCCTTCGTTGGCTTCTTGGGAAGATGCTGGCTTGGTCTCAGGTTTGATGCTGGGGGAGGTGCATGTCGAGGTGGTCGCTCTGGGATCCGTGGTCGCACGCTCTTGGCCTTCTTTGGGATTGTTGGCCTGAATGTTGTCCGACATCGTGCTGGCTATATCGTCGTTCCTGGGGCTATCGTCGCTTTCTGGGGTGTTAAGGTTCTGAGTCTCCGTCCGAGGCCTGGTGGAAGAGCCGAGCAGCAAGCGAGAGGCTAAGGATATGGAAATGATCCCAAAGAGGGCTTCCATACCGTCAAGGGTGCTTGCAAAAGCAGAACACCTGGAGAGTTGCCATAGAGTAGGGCCAGATGGATCAGGCGCCCGGTTTGAGGCCGATGTCTGATTCGGCAAGGAAAACACAAAATTTTCAAGTTGGACGAACCTGGGACACAAACGATCAAACGGGCCTTTGGGACCCACTAGGACATCAAACAATAGAACTTGCTAGAACTACATACCTAGGAAGGCGCGACTGGCACTTGAGATAAGAATTTGTTCCTTCCATTCCATTCCATGTGGATCCTTTCGTTTGATGGGATGCCTGGAAGACTCTTGCCGCCCACAGAAACAACCCCTCCTTAGTTAGGTGGTACTCAAGTTGTTGGTAGGAGTGGTACTCCTGTTGGCCCCAATGGGGGCCGGGCACGGAGATCTCCCAGGAGTGACGAACACGGATCCTACTGGTTGGTTGGATCCTCTATTGTGCGCGCGAAGAGGAAAGGGATCTATCTGCTAGAAAGGGAGGGCAACCAAGCCCCTTATATACATTGCCAATCAGGGCTTGGCCCTCCAGGTCACGGGGGCCCTATGGGCCCCGTGGGCCCCGTGGGCCCCGGAGGGCCCGGGCCTCCCAAGCCTTCCTGGCTTCCAGATCCCTTTAGTGCATGCGCCGGAATAGTGCTGGAATAATAATCCAACACAAGTGCATATTTCTTTCCCTCCCGCCCCCGGGGAAAACCTCCAAACTCTTTCCTCTTCCTCGCCGGCCGGGAACTCCAGTTTCCCAGCGACAAACGTCAGCCTCGATCACCAGCCGCAAAGATGGCGCAAGCAAGGATCGTGATCGGCTTGGACTTTGGCACAACCTTCTCGTAAGTCTCGAACAAAGGTAACTGTCAGTTTTTCCACTCATCTGACCTTTTTCGATCTACCTAGTGGGGTTGCGTACAGCGATAAGCCCGGCGCCCCCGTCGAGCAGATCAATGTTGTTGTAACAAGGGGTCAAAGACGGCTTGGAGAAGGATCTCTATATTGCAGATAATCTTTCTATGGGCTCAAGAGATGCTTGAGGAAGAAGGAATCTGTAACAAGGGGTCAAAGACGGCTTGGAGAAGGATCTCTATATTGCAGATAATCTTTCTATGGGCTCAAGAGATGCTTGAGGAAGAAGGAATCTTTCATGGAGGACATAGGAGATGGCAGGGTTTATATAAGAGGCCCTTCCGGGCCACCCACCCTTTTTGCTCGTTCACCCACCCCCCGCACCGATATCGGGCCGCATGTACCTTTTGGTGGCGCACGCACCCAAACGAACATGGGCTTTAATGCGAGGCTCTTCCGGGCCACCCACCCTTTTTGCTCGGCGCGCCAGGGGAGGCCGTTCCAGTGCGTGTCATGGGCCGGCGCAATGGCCGCATGTAATCTGCCAAACAGACCTTAGAATTGAAGATGGAGAGAGAACGAGGGAATCTACAAAGTGTGCGTGCTCGTACCCGCACCTAAATGCCAGGTGGTGGGCACGTGCATGGCTGAGTCAGCCGGACCTCACGCCACGCCGTAACAGTGCGTGGGACCGGCCGCGGCTGGGACCGCCTCGTCGGGAGCCTCGTCGGGAGCCTCGTCGAAATCATCACTAGAGATGACGATAACCTCGTTTTCGTTCATGGTGCCGGCGTGCACGTTGTTATTTTTGTGATTGAATGGATCAAAAATGGCCAAAAGTTGCTTTTGCAGGCTAAATTGGGTGGGCAGCGAAACCGGAACGCACAGGCGTTGCACGGGCCAAAAAAGTGGGTTGGGTGGGTGAACGAGCAAAAAGGGTGGGTGGCCCGGAAGAGCCTCTTATATAAACCACCCTGTGATCCGTGCGAAGTATTGAGTACATGATTCACACTGCCCTTCCGGCCTTCGGCCTTTGGGCCTCGGGGCCGTTGGGCACCTATACCGGTTCCCGGACCTTCTGTGGGGCCGATTAGGTGAGTCCACAGGTTCTTCCGTGTGACAGTTGTGCAGACCTGGAAGGGTGCGGGCTCTATCACGAGCAAGGAGAAGGTGCCGTCGCGCATCGCGTACTTGCCGCCGCCGCCTGGGCAGATCACTGGCGTCAAGGTGGTTTGGGGAGACGAAATCAAGCCGCGCCAGCACAAGGTCCCCGTCCATGCCTGCATGAAGCTACGCCTCGACGACAAGCACAAGTCATCCCCTGAGCTGAAGGAGCTCATGACGCTTCTATCTGCCGACGTCAGCGAGCTTGAGAACGACATCGATCAGAGCCACCGCGCTCGACGTAACCGCTTTCGTCAGCAGGCTGTTGGCGACAGTCCTCCGGCCTACCCTGGCAAGAATGTGGTCGAGATCATCACAGATCTCCTCTCCGAGATCCGCATCAAGACTTATGACGAGCTCAGGAAGCGCTATGGCGACGCTGTGCTCTCCAGCATGCGAAAGGAGCTCATGGTCACCGTCCCAGCTGTCTGGAGTGAGCGCGCCAAAGGCCTAACCCTCAAGGCCGTCATGGGCGCTGGCTGGGCGCCCGACAGGATCTCGACGGTCACTGAGCCAGAGGCAGCTGCCATTTACACCTTGCGCAGCATGGCCGAGAGCTCCAGCAAGGCCGAGATCAACGTCGACGATACCTTTGTGCTCTGCGACGCCGGCGGCGGCACCGTAGATCTTGTCTCGTACAAGGTCACTCACATCGAGCCCCACTTCCACGTCGAGGAGGCGGTGGTAGGCCATGGCGAGAAGTGTGGTGCCTCCTTCATCGACAGGGTAAGCTGAGATTACATGTTTTATTTTGCTATTTCCTTTCCTATTTCCTTTCCTACCCCTCATTGCTCCCCTTTATATCTGCTGTAATCCCTTTATATTGCAAAGTAGAGCGTATGCAGTAGAAGGATTGTCTTGATTTCTACCTCTAAGGAACTAATAGGAAGGCGCCCGAGGGTCTACGACCCTCGGGGTCTTTATACATGAGTGCGCAGTAGGAGTGGAGAGTCCCTTTCGGCGTCGCCGAGTGTTCTGTAACCGCTTATTGAGCATCTGCGACGCCAACGAGGGTGGTGATGCAGACCCCGGCCGTGCCGGCCGGGGACTTCCCTTGATCCTTTGCGACACACCCCCCAGTTGGTGCCCGGAGGGTACCGGCTGTAATAAACAAAGGAGAGCTAAAATGAAGGTATTACGAGCGTCTTTGTCCCTTTATTGGGTGCTCGTTTTGGTGTTTTCCAGTCCTGACCCGGGGCTACGGGTGCTCGTTAGTGAGTTCTGGCCCGGAGGGTCGGCACTTCTTGTCTGGGCTCTTTCCCTTTGTAGGGACCTGGGTGCTCCTTCCTTTTTGGTGCGCGCCCGGTGCCTGCCGTTGGTTGCGCGATATCAAAAAAGGCTCTACCGTTGGCTTCTGCCCGGGCGTCTCTCTCTTCTCCTCTCTTTAATAACAACCAACAATCTGTACGTGGTGATACCTTTAACCCCTCCGGTGGTAGGCCCAGGCTAACTTTTTGTACGTTATTGGGGCCTAGACCTTAAGATAACCGTAAGTTCATTTTATTCCCGCGTTTTTGGGCGTACGCGCGCGTGCGCGCGACGAGTTGAGGAACACCTGATGCTAACTTGTTGCAGATGTTTGGCAATACCAAGTTTCGACAAGAGAGGGCGGCGGAGTGGGCGCAAACCCGTAAGCAGTGAGTGCTTTACACCTTTTGGATTGTGGTTTTGAGAGTGCGTTAACTATATTGGGCTTGTAAAAAGCGTTTGGATTACGACCTGGCGCTGGCTCTTTAGGCTTCGCAGGCGGAGGCTTCGCAGCCTCCGCCTGCTGCAGTAGCACTAACAGCACCAATAGCAACAGCAGCAGCCGCGCCGCCGCCGCTTGCCGCGCTTCCGGCGCCGCCACCGCCCGCGCCTGCGCGCCGACCGCTGCCTTCCGGGCGCCCGTTCCTGCCGCCCAATACGCCGTTGCCGCAAAGGGCGAAGTACTTGGACCTCGTCCCTTCCGCCGCTGCCGCCGTCGCTACCAGGGCCCTAGCTTTTGTTAAAAACACGTCCGTTAAGCGGCCCTTTTCCGTCGTTCCTCCGGGAATGTCCCTTTCGTTCGGGAAGGAGCGTTCTCCGGTCCCTAATTAGGTGAACGACGAAGGGAAGGTCCGCCCGGCGGACGTAAACAACGAGAAGAAAAAGGAAAAAAAGGAAGAGGAGGAAGAGGTTAACGAGATTTTATAGTCGCTTCGGGCAAACCGGTAAAGCCGGGGTAAGCCCCCGTCCCCGGTAAGTTTTGTATTATTTATGCTCCGTAAACATAAGTTTATTAGTTTGAGTGCTTTTAGCGCACCCAACTGCTTTTCCCAAACCTTACCCCCCTTTTTATGCTGACTTTTCTTTATAGTTTTCGCGCGGCCGCGCTCGCGCTCCCGTTTCCCGTCCTCGCCGGCCTGCCCTCGAAAGGGGCACCGTTATCGGGATGCCCGAAGGGGCAACCCCTTAGGTTGTCCCGTACGACGGCTGCACCCGTGCGTACCTAACGGGGTACCGCGGGCTTTGCTCCGACCGTCCCATACGTCGCAAGCGCAGGGACGGCAGAGCCCTTCGTTGTTGGCAGTGCTCGGCGGGTCACTTTTGTAAGCCTTTGCTTGCGGACGAGACTTTCCGTAGCAGGGCTATCCTGTTTGGAAAGGCTTTCGCCCGTAACGATAGGGCGGAGGTTCGGAAATTCCGCACTATCGTCCGCGATTTGATTAGGCCGTATCCGCGTAGTCATTTAAGGATAGTCGCGCAGGAAAAAAGCGATTCGGAGGTGGAGAAGGTGCGCGCGAAGCGTCCCCGTAAAACAAAGGATGCTCTTTTTCGAAATTAAAGCCCGAAAAAGAAACGGAATAACGATAATGTGTTACGACCATACAGGTGGCGGGGACAGGAGGCCTGGGTCAAGCCCCGGGAAGGAAGCACCCTTAACCCCGCACTTGGAAAAGGAAGGGTCACGTGGAAGGACACGTGACCTCAAGGTGATATGTCTGATATGCGACATAGCAGACATAGCACAGGTCCTTAAGGTGATATGTCTGATATGCGACATAGCAGACATAGCACAGGACCTTAAGGTGATATGTCTGATATGTGACATAACAAACATAACATAAGTCCTCAAAGTGATATGTTTAATATGCGACATAGCAGACATAGCACAGATTGGGAAGGACCAGGTCGTGTATATAAGGGAAAGGTTTTTCCACGGTTAGATAGCTTTGATTGAGGCATCGGTATTAGTTAACTTAAGTTAGCTCCAAGGTACCCCCTTAGGCAAGCAATTTAAGCTTTTGTTACCAGTTTCCCGGTTTCCTTAAAGCAACCCCTGTTAAATGTACTGTTTAGCACTTTCCCTAGGTGTCCTACCCTAGGAGCAGAGCCTGATTGTAACATTTTAATTGATCCTGTTCAGCACCTACCGAGGGCGAATAGTACGATAAGATGTCGGCGTCCGGTTCCAAGCAAGCGGAGCAGCCCTCCACCGTTAAGTACGAAGGGAAGAAGTATAACGAGGACATTTCCCTCAACCTTTTCCGAGTGCTCGTAAAGGACCTTACCAAGGCCAAGGCTTAGTTGGCCGCAGTCCAAGGCAAGCCGGACATTGCGACAAAGGCATACAAGTTCCCATCTCCCGAAATTTACGACGGAGAAACGGGCAAACTTCGGACTTTCCTTACCGAATGCAAGGCCTACTTCTCGTTTTACGAGGCTTATTTCGGTACCGAAGAAAAGAAGGTGGCTTACGCCGCCACACGTTTCGGAGGAAAAGTCAAAGACTGGTTCCAGCCTACGTGGGCGGACTACCTCCAGGGCGTGGAATCTAAGGAGCAGATATAGATTGTGTTTGCTAGTTTCGAGAGATTCGGAAAAAAAGTCGGCAAAGTTTTCGGCTAAGTCGACGAGCGATTGGTTGCGGAAAGAGAAATTTTTAGCCTTCGATAGAAAGGGCCAGCCTTTGTGTACGCTTTAAAGTTCTAACGCCTCGTGACCAAGTTCGATTGGACCGACCAGACCAAGATGGCGCATTTTTACGGGGGTTTCCGCGAGGATGTAAAGGACGAGCTTTCTAAAGCGGACCGACCGGAAGACTTCCCGGACTATATCTAAATGGCCGTCCGTATCAGCGATAAGCTGTACGAACGACGACTTGAAAAGAAGGGTCAGCCAACCAAGGTGGTAAATAACAAAAACAACCACAAAAAAGACAAGCAGCAGCTAAGCACGGCTTATGGCACATACCTTGGACCTATAAACCTTAGCGCTGGAACCACCCATTTGCAAAAGCAGAGCAACAAGAAAAGGCAGGACCTTAAGGACGGGAAATGCTTTAAATGTGGTCAAAAGGGCCACATCAAACGAGATTGCCCGCAGCGGCAGGCGGCAGTCACCCGACGGGGAAACGCCCAGGCGGAAAACAGCTTGTGCCCCGGAGCAGCTTTTAGCTGGACCTATTGCTGCGAGGATTCGTGCGCGACGCACCAGTTTGACAAGGACGCGACCGGCTGGTACCCCAAAAGGCGGGTAGCCGCGACGCGACGGATCCGGACGATCCTTGATGGAGGTTCTACCAGGATCGAGTACGACAGCGAGGGAGAACAAGTTCTCGCTACCGGACCTACGGAATCCGAAAAAGAAGATAACACCGCTGTTAAAAGAACTAATGTATTTAGCCTAGGTTGGGTGCATAGGCCCAACCTACCATGTACTACTCTTATTAGATTATCTACCCTGTACTGTTGTGGGGTTGTGCACAGGAGTAGCGGGCAGGGCTTATAGCGTACCCGGGGGTGGCT
>JNVV01000102.1:0-31008 GCA_000733355.1 Falciphora oryzae
AGCACTGCTCGTACCTCCGCCACGGCCGTGGCGGTTACCGTCGTGGCTGCCGATCACGGCCTAAAGCAGGCCAATTTTGCGCCGTGTGTATCGTTAGGATGCGGTCGACCGCGGAGTCGCGAATGTGGTGAGAGGGCGGCGGCCGGTGCCGTGGTGCTGGTGCTGGAAAGGTGTTGTGGAAGGGAAAAGGGGGAGGGGGAAACGGCGGCCGTGGTTGGCGGGGGACGGCGGCGGCCGGGCCGGCTATTCGTTTAATGTGTTCTAACTGCTTGCCGGCCTGCAGTTTTTTTTTGTGCGTTCGGAATCGTTTCGGCTTGTCCGGTGCGGCGAAAGCGATAAGGAAGTCGAAGGGCGGTTTGGTGATGCGCGGAGGTTGGAGCAATCCGATTGTCGAAAGTTTCGGCGCGCGCGAGGCGCGCCCTGGGCTGCGAGGGGTGCAGGCCTTTCCATTAGCTGGCAATAGGCACCCCGAACCTTTGCCAGCCTACTTTTTCTGCACCTCTAGCCCAGTTGCGTCGTCGTCGTCGTTGTTGAAAGGACGCCGGCGAACGCGGGCAAAATAGAGCCAAATGGCTTGTTAGCGCCCACATAACGCTTCCGGCTCATTTTGGTGGGACCAGTACCAAAAATGGCCGTGTTCCTTAGCGATACCCTAACAGCGGGTCCGACAGGAAATTTTTTCGGGGGGAAGGTGCTCGGAGGCGCTGGACAAGCTAGCCCTTACATGTTTTGATTTGTAGAGGTTCTAGGTGAAAATGGGATCACAGGCGTCCAGAAACGGACGCTTTTAGTTCCAAAAACGGACGCCTTCGATCCCATTTGCTCCCAGCCTCCCCGTCAGACGAACGTATCTATGCCGCCACCCTGCGCACACTATTGGGTTTCAGCCAAGATGCAGAGCCCTTTTTGGCGCTTCCATTCTGCCTAATAGCAGGATCCGGATGCGCCAACCGTGGAATTTGTTCGTACTTTCACCCAACAAACGCGCATCTACTGTCGCGGACTCGTTTAACCTACATAAATATGGCGGGCAGCAGCTTGCGGCATGGTTGCCCTCAAGGAAATAGCCGACGCACACAGGGGCATGAAATACATTGGGCGTGGGAGGCGCATTGGGAAGAGTGGCGCTCTATTAAGGGCGGAAGTTTCGCGGATGTAATTAACCCTGGGCGGGCAGCGAAGCACCGGCGACGAAGCCCGCGGATCGCAGCCGACCTTTGGTTTTAGGCCCCCTCCTCAAGGATCTACCTGCAATGCTTCTACTGCTACACGTGCAGCATGTCGCTGGAAGCGTTCGAAATCAGCCCTGAGCCGGAGCCGGCTAGGACAGACCGGCTGGGCCACATCCGGCAGCGGGCGGCAGGCGAGGTGCTCGAGGAGAAACTGTCAGAGCACGTAAGGGGCCAGACAAATGAAGGAGCAGAAAGATGGTATTCAGAGTAGAGTCAGGCCCTGCAGGGCCCTGCAAGGCAGAGATGCTGATATCTCTGTGCCCTGTGCCCACCAAGGTGGGTCCCGCAGGTCCCTAATCCTCCACCTGAAATCTGAGGCCCTACTTGCCGTGACAGACACCCACTTATGATGCCGCATTATTTCCTGACGAGTAGTCCGAACATATAGGTTGGTTGTGGAAGAACTTTCGCTGTATATGGAATATAAGGAAACATGTAGAAGGCATAAAGAGGGCATGGAGGAGGGGGTATGGAATGAGGCCATTAAAAGAGGCCATGGAAAAAGGCTATGGGAAGGGGTTATGGAAAAAGGCCATGGAAAGTGTTACGACCAGAAGTCAGCAAGGGGGGTCGGCAGGCAGGGGAGATCCTGAGGAAGACCTCCCGACCCCGCACCAGACATCACGGGTCGGATTGGGGGCTGGCCCCGCACAAAAAGGGTTTGAGGTGTCTTGGGCCGTCTGGTTCACCGCTCGGAAGCCTGAGCCATGGCGACAACACAACACGGTGCTACATAACCCAAAAAGACCGATTCGTGCCATCAAAATCAGTCACCATCATTCATGGCATTATCAAATGATCGATTCCGAGGAGTTCCGCCAGGGCGCTGAGGGCGGTAGGATCCCTATCGACAGCCATAACAAGATGTTGAGAATAGCATACATCTACGCGGACGAAGGCGTATGGAACGACGACGGCGCCCCCGAGGTGGTTAATGAACTTCATACGCGCGGCTGGTCGTTTGGACAGGGAAATTTTAAGTTTAACCGGTAGGTATTCCACTCTAAGGTGTTATATAACCGCGCGGCTTTGGTATAGCTAATAACCAGAAAAGCACTGTGGATACGTTTTATATTGCCCAAATCGCGGCCGGCCATTACCGCTTTTCGGACCAGCTCGATGGCGAACTACCTACGATCGACGAATTCGATTCCTTTTACGCCCAAAACCGGGAACTGCTCGATTAGGACGTGTGGAAATAGTATTACTCGCCTAAATTCCTTGCGCAAGCGGCGTTTGCTCGCTTTTACCGCCTGCTAGACCTACGGGACCTGCCGGACGCGAGCGACCCCTTAGGGTTGCCGCGGTTTAAAAAAGGCGTCGGCCACTTTACAAAGCTCCCCCGCTAGGCTTATGCCGTTTCGCGGACCCGCGCCTTACAGCCTACTTTACCCGACGCTACCATTTAACAGTTGGCCCTTTCGACCCTCCAGCAGACCATTTCGCGCTTACGAGCCGAAGTTCCCGACGCGCAGCCCTATTCGGAGACCTAGGCGCGCTTTTGGCTTAACTATGGGGGGGTTCGCTGGGGTTGGAACCTTTTGCCCCTTGATAATTATGGCCCGCCCCCGGATTATGGCATCACTATCGGCTTGGGAAATATTGACGTGTGGGTGTGGGAAGCGTATTATTTTAAGGAAAGGTGGGACTCGTCCGTTAACGACCCGTGGTTTTTGGAGCCGGACCGGGACGGGACCCGTGAGCTTGAGGTATTTGGTGCCGGATTTCCGAACGGAGGTGTGGAATGGCAAACGTGCTTGAGGGGTTGGGTACCCGAGCTTGGAAGCGAAGAAAAGGTCGAATTTTTGGCGGCCGTTGCGCTTAAAGAGATTGAGGGTGAGGTGGGCGAATTAAATTACAAACTGCAGTCGCACATGCTTTTAGCGGTGCTCCGCGCTGCATATTACGAAACGGAGGAGCAGGAAAAACGTATCGAGGAGCTAAGCCGGTTGATTGTTAAAGCTGGGAGGCTTGATCAAAATAGGGCCGAACCGTGGATCCGATAGGCTTTGCTGGTTATGGAGCCGTACGTAAGCAAGGTGGACGGCTGGCCCGCTTTGGAGGAGGAACGCGGCCGACTGTTTCGCAAAATTTTTGTGGAAAACGGGCAATTATTTGGTTGGGTATGGCTTAAACCGTGCCGCTATAACGAGTTCAACTTTAAGCTGAAATATTGGCTGAAAAAAAAGCAGTAATGCAAAAATACGTTAAATATGCTGGGGAAATATTTGCAATAGCTATAGGGTAACCCTATGGGATTTGATTTATTTCAATATAAACATCCATTTTAATTATTATCACATCCTTAATTTACATCACTCCTCCTTAAGCATAAGTACTAAACGCGGCCTGGCATCCCTTCCCGCAATACGCACTAGTACTTCCACAGTACCCCCATTTGGAGTAACAATCGCCAAATCCAGACCCAGCGCAAGTCGCGTCATCGTTTTCGCTCGTCGAGCTGCAGGTGCCGTTCGTCGAAACCGGCCGGCCCGTTGTTTCAAAACACGTCCCGAATCCAGCGTGGCACCCGGCGCCGTAGTGCGCGCCGGAGCTGCCGCACCAGCCGTATTCGGAACAGCAGTCCCCAAATAGGGAGCCGGCGCAGGTGCGCCCGTTATCCTTGCACTATCCGTCCGTATTGACAGGCAGGCCCGAGCCGCCGCAGGTACCGTAAGCCGGGTCGCAGGCTTTAGGGGCGCAGTACGCGTCGCCGGAACCGCACTTGCCGGACCAGTTGCAGCATTGCCCAAAGCCGGAGCCGGCGCACGTCGCGCCGACGAAGCTGCTAAAGCCGCAAACGCCGTTTTTAAAAACGGGCGGGCTGGCGGGTACGGGATCGCAGCTGCCGTACTTAGGGTCGCAGGCCAAATGGCCGCAATTGGAGGGTGCGGAGCCGCACCATCCCTAAATGGAGCAGCAGTCGCTAAAAGGCGTCCTAAGGCAGGTCGCGCCGCCAGTTTCGGCGCCGTAACGGCCGTCCGTCGAGGCGTTCGAAGGCGCCGCAAAGGGGAGCGCCGTACCTGCGGACGCCGTTGTGCTGGACGTCAAACTCTAGGGCGGGTCCTGTATAAACCCGAAGACGAAATTGCTCGAGTAGGTGTATATGGATAGGGACTCGTATGTGGTCGTAAAAACGAACGTGTTGCCGGGACCCTAACTTTCGGGCACATATGTATGCGTTAGGGTCGTATTTTCCGCGCTGCTAACGGATGTGGGATTCGGCAGGCTGGGGCCTTCGGTGATTTGCTGCCGTAGCTCAAGCACCGGCGCATTTCTAACCGGTAGCTCTCGCTTCTTCTTAGAAGGCTAGCTCTATTCGGAGCGGTAGTATTTGCAGGCGAGCTTGGGTCCGCCGGCAGCAGCGATGGCACGCTCGACACACCCGTCGCTAATAAAAAATGGCAGGTTAAAACGGGCTGCGGCGTAGTTCCTGTCTATCTTATCCCGCTATTCCCAGCCGGTTAGGGCTCCACAGCCTTGCTAATTGTCCCTAAGGCCTTTGCCGCTGTCGGTAACCCAATTTTCAATATCGTGCACCGCGAAGGTGTAAAACAAACCCTACGAATACTTAGCCCGGAAAAAAGTTAACGAATTTACCCATTTTACGCTTCGATATCCTTGGTGCGAAAAAGCCTATTCGGCGGCGAACTTACCAGAAGAGATAATTGGCCCGGGCAGTCGGCTGGACGACCACCGTCGTGGTTCTGGTCGGCGTAACGGTTAGGGTTTCGGTTACCACGATAATAACCGTTTCGGAAAGACCAAACTGCGTTTTGGTGAATTTTAAAGCATCGTATCCGGGCGGGTTGGTGGGGTAAAGCTGCAACGGGATCGTTTTGCCGTTAACTACGGTCGCATCCGCTGCTATTTCGGCAAACAGTGCCGCCAAATCGTCGGGGTCTATCGTGCATTCCGGGCTGCCAGGTGTCGTGGTCGTTTTCGTATTTTGGCCGTTGCAGGCAGTGCTTGTTGCGTAGTTCGTTTGTTGGAAAAGCAAAAAGCAAAGGAGAGAGAAAAAAAGAGTTAGTTTCCGTTAGGGGCGGCAACACGTCCAGGGAATCCTTTTTGATTTACCTCGGTGGTCCGGGTGGAGGATTCCATGTACCAGGCGCTGTAGCTGGTAACGAGATAGGTGCAGGCTGACGCGGTTACCTGCCTGTCGCACTTGTTGCTGCTGTTAGTGCCGCCGGGGCCCTGCGTGTTCCCACACCCGCCGGGGATAAAGCAGCCGACGCCGCCGCAGGAGCCGAGGGGGCATACGGGCAGGCAGCCGAGGACGCCGCACCCGCCGCCGCAGCCGAAAATGCCGCACCCGCCGCCGCAGCCGAAGATGCCACAGCCGTCGTCGCAGCCAAACGTTTCGCAGTCGCGCGTGCCGCACCCGGGCCCGGTGCACCTAAAGGGCGGGGAAGGGTCGGGCTTAACGACCACGGGCGGTAGCGGGGCCTGCGGCGGCGGGTAGGCGACCGAAAAGGTCGGCTGGGGCTGGATGTTGACGGGCGTGGGCGTCGGGTGGAACGTTACGAAGGGGAGGATGGCTACGATATCGCGGTCGCTTATGGTCGTCGCGGACGGCGGGGGCGTGGGAGTGGTGACGGGAAAGGTCGCGTGGTTGGGCGGGAGGGTGTAAACAAACGAGGACGGCTTAATGCTTTAAACCGGGTTGATTTTGTAATTTGCCGTATTTGTCGCTTTTAGCGTAAAAGGATGGAGGCTAACGGCGGTGATAGTGAAGGCCGGGACGGGAATCGTCGTTGTTACGACGCGGACGCCGCCGGCTCCAAACGATAGGAAAGTGGTCGTTAAAGCAGGTTAGGTCGTTACAATATGGGTAATATCCAGCGGGAACGGTAAGTATACGACGATGCAGGGGGGTTTGCAACCTACTACCGGATTAGGAAAGTCCTAAATGCTAAGTGGAAAAAAGATTATGTTGGAAAAGGGCTTAAAGATTAGGTTATTTCTATCGCTACTAAAACCTTGGAAATCGATGGCCCAATCGATAATGCCCGCAAAATTAAGTCCCTGGTATAGCAATGTTTTGTCCGCTTTAACCTTATCGTTTATAAAAGCTACCCATTGTACCAAGTCGTATACGGCGATGTTGGAGTGGCTGTTTTCGTTTACGTAGGACGAAAAGGATAAAATGGGTTTAAAAGCTCCGGATTGCGTTTTCTACTTGCCTTTTCCAAAAAGGATAGCGTTTATTTCGGCGTTAGCGATATAGCCCGCAATCCCCGTGCAGGGTCCAGGATAAGCCCCGGACCCGCCGCCTGTATATGTGCATATGGGACCGGAACAGCCCGGCGTCGTTATTTGGAACGAGCGGCCGTAGCTGGAAACGCTTACGGCTACCTTGTTCGAAAGCACGCCCGCTTTGGTAATTATGGATAAAGTTAGGAGGGTTTCGGTAATGTTGGTGTGGGAACGCAAGCAATTGCCAGCCGGGCAGGCTTTAATGGCGTGCTGGTTTGTATAATCCCATTGGCCGTATAGGTCGTACGTTATATACATAATGTAATCCGCCACCGCGGCCATTTCGGCAATGTGGTACGCCTTAAGGTATTAGAACGACGCAGGCGCGCAAAAGGAAACGGATTTGGAGGAAGGCATCGCCGCTTTTAGCTTTTTAAAAAAAGTAAAATAGTTGGCAGCGTCTTCGGCGGTGCCCGCCGGGATGCCGGGGATATTAGGTGCACCGGGATTTGGATATGTGGCCATGGTTAGTAAAGCACCTGGCTATAAAGGCACGGGCACGGGTCGACTTACATTCCCAATCAATGTCGATACTATCCAGGTTGTTGCCTTGGACGAAGGAAACAATATTGCGTACAAAGGTGTCCTGGTTGCCTGGTTTAACGGCGTCCTTAAAAATGGAAAATGTAGCCGGCTCGGCAGAAAAAGCCCAGCCGCCCAGGGAAAGGATCTTTTTAAACCCAGATAATTTTAGGAAGCGATTTTATTGGACTTGAATTTAGCTAATATCTACAGCGAAATTGGTTGTAACGTAGCCGAAAGCTATATGTATGTGCGTATAAAGCGTTAAATCCATAGCCGAGATCTTTATGTTAAAGCATGCACGGCCCAAATTGTAGCTTTCGAAGTAGCCGATGCTTATAGGTTGGGCAGGTGCCGAGCTAATAACGACGTCGGTTCCGTAGTTGGAAATACAGCCGTTTTTACCAGGAGCTAACGTCCCGGGTGCGCCCGTCGATGATTGCGAAACTGTGCAAAAATCCTTATTGATGCTACATTGGCCATGCTTATTCTGCAAAGCCCTCCGCGTTAAAAAACTGCAGGTTATGTGCTCGCTAGCAAGTAGGCATATTGGGAGATGATACGTACGCAGTAAGATTTGAGAGGACAAGGGTTGAGGCTGGCAAGCGAAACACCTGGCCCAGGTTGGGCAGTGCCGGGCTTTTGCGGTCCGCAGATAGCGTTGGGGATCGGAGCCGGCATGGGAGGCGCGCCGGAATTTAAGCAGATGTTTTAATAGGCCTGGACGTTAGAGCAGCCCTGCTAGCCCTAAGTTTAAGTATTGAACTTTTCGATATCGTTAATCGTTAAAAGGTTGGCCGCAAATAGCGACGAGCATGTGTTTCCCGGTACGACGTAGTGCGAAAAGCAAGTCCCGTTAGCATTGGGCTTCGGGCGGAAGTCGGGCATGTCGCCGGCCGAGCAGCAAACGTGCTGGCCCATTTGCAGGGTTGAGCATAAGGTGCTGTTTGGGTTGTACGTGATGAAGGTGTTACCCGAGATGCCGCATTGGGCAGCCAAGCTCGCGCTTAGACGATCGTGTTAACGGATTACTTTTTTAAATAAGGTGTGAACAGCATCGTTAGTAGCATCGTATTTACAGTTGTTTCCGGAGGCAACCTTGATGGTGCGGCAAAGGTCACGCCGGCCAAGCCTGCTGCCGATAGAGTTTTGGATATAGACCGTATCGTTGCCCGAAGGAGCGCTCCCGTTTGCATAGGTGAAGGTGCCGTTGATGGCAGGGCTGGGGACCGACAAGGTCACGCTTTGCCATGACTCCTCGTGCTCGTAGGAGGTGATGCACTCGCCCGATGCCCAGGCGGCCACGGCGCCCTGAACGAGGCCCAGGTCACGGTCCCCACTGACGGCGATACCAAAGCTGTACCTACCTCGTGCGATAAGGTTATTAATTTCTACCGCGTCGGACTTTTCAAACGGCTTTCCTAGTGTAGTAATTTTTCCCTCCGTACGAAATAATAAAGCTAATTCCCAATTACCTTTCTCTTTAGCAGTTAGGTATGCTATTAGCTATTCGTTTTTCCTCGGTCTTCCCCTACCTCGTTTAAAGGGAATAACCGGGTTAAATTAGGCGATAGCTTTTGCTGCTTCGGAAGCTTCGTACGATGGGTTTAGCTTATTATCCATCTCTTTTAGGGCTTCGTACGATAAATCTGGTTTATCGTTTTCCTTTTTTAAATTACGGATATATGGTTTAGCTTGTGTTAGCCGGAATACCTTTGGTCCGTTATTTATAAAAACGGTGACATTGGACTGGTCGGTTATTTAAAGAACGTGCGGTCCGGTTTAGCCCTTTTTTTCTTTCCAAACGAAAACTTTATTGCCGAGGGGAAATTGCAATAAGTTGTGCGTGCGAGGTCCGTTCCGGGTGTTTAGTGCTTGGCTGATTTCGACCTCCGTACGGATACTCCGCAACATTTTTATTGCCTTTTAAATTGCTTTTACTTTTCGTACGATGTTTGGGGACAGAGCGGAATTTTAGTTAATCCGGGGGTAGGCATTAAAAACCAGCAGGGTTAGTACGAGGCCGTTAAGTCCTATTATATCGTTTAATGCTTTAATTGCTATTTGCAACAATATTTCGTTATCCGTATAATATTTAAATTCCTTTTTTAAGATATCGTACGCTTTTTTAAAGGGTTAATGCGCTCGTTCGATTTTCCCGACAACCTAATGGGCTTTTACTAGCATTTTTTTATACGATACTTTTACCACCCTAACGTAGTTGCGGAATACTTCCGACGAAAAGTTCGTGCCAAAGTCGTGCGAAATAGTATCTAATAGCCTTTGGTAGGCAAAGATCCAGCATTTGCAAAAAGCGTTCCATACGTCCTAAGCTAACAGTAATCGTACAAACGTCGTAGTTTAAAAGGATGTTATTATATCAATAACGTACAATGCGTTTTTCCCTCCTAAATTACGATATCGATAACGATTTCGTAATTAAATTTGCAATTATTTTTAATCGAAAATTTAAACCGTTAGGGGGCCGGATCGTATGTTTGGCAATGGTAGCACACTTTGCTAATCTCCTTTAGGATCTTTTTTTTTACGTTAAAATGTCCTGCTTTTTTTTAGAAATCAATGGAGGCGTTCCGTACGAGGGTATCCGAACTTTCGATAGAGCTTCCTAAGTTTTCCTTTTATTAAAAATGCTACTATTTTCGTATTACCTACGTTAAAAAATAAGTGCCCCTATTTCCTAATTATAGGAATAATTGTTCCGTCCCTTCGTACGATATTATCGTTAACGTTATTAAAATAACATTTTAATTTATCAGCATTATGCAAACAAAATAGAAATGGGGTTTAGGAGTTTAAAATATGGTAGGTAATTTCCCCGAAGGGGTTTTTTATCCGTATCGTGCCGATAAAAGTTTCCATATTGTTTCCTCCAAATTTTACTTCCGTTAATCCCGGCGTCCAGTTGATTTTTACACGGGGGTTTTCTTTTAAGTATGCTTCCATTTGGCATTTTCCGATTATAAAAACTCGTGCGGCGCCGGTATCCCAAAGCTCGCCTTAGTAGGTCGTACTATATTAGTTATGCAGTACGAACTAATCCGACGCTTCGTTTAAGCTGGTTTGGTAAATGTTTTTGCCAGTTGTGCGATAGAAGTAGGTATAATCCTGGAGGTATTGCATTAGTAGTATTTGAGCTTATTTATTTTCCTTTTTATTGTACGATAGTAGTAAACCTTCGTAATTTTAAAGGAATGCTTTAAAATTATCTTTTTCGTTACTTAGGTCTTCGTACGCCTGGAGGTACCGTTATTTCGCACCTTCCTGTTTTTTACGTAGGTATTTCGTTAACCAGCATCCTTCCTTTTTGCACATATAGCAGCGTAATTTCGTACGGTATTGGAAGTTGCTATTTAATCGGTAATTGCCGCCGCCGCCTGTCCGGAAGTTGCCGCTTTAGCCCGTCCGGGGTTTGTTATTGTTATAGTACCGTCGGTCCGTATAGTTAGCGTTATACGGTCTTTTTTCCAATAGGAATTAGGTCCTGCTCGTACGGTTTATCGTTATTTGTAATGCTGTTTGGAAGTTTGCGAACAGAGCTTCGCACGTTAGCTTTTAGGTAAGGAGTGCGATTTCGAACTCCGGCATTTTACGGCATACTTAAGTAACGACCGTGTGGAAGGCACTTTCCTTTTAGTAACTTTTATTTAAAGCTTTTTATGCGAACTAAAACTTATCCAGCATCGTTTCTAGCACTTTGGGCAGTGTTTTGTTTGGATGGGTTTAGCGCATCCGCACGAACGTCGTCGACGTCCAGTTTGTCCAGTAAAGCGTATGGTTAATTTTTAAGTTAAAATGAAAATCGAAAAGCTTGTACATTTCGTCCTATCGCTTTCTAAATTCGATATGGTTGATATAAAAATCTTCCGTACGGCCTAACAAAATATTGGGGAAAATAGCGTGGTATTAGTTTTCTTCGATTTAAAGTCGTTAATAGCAGCCGATAAAAATCTTTGCTTTATCGAATAAAATGTCGTACGGTTTGCCGGTGTAGTTCCGGTCCGTTTTCCATCCCTTTTAAAAAGCTAAAATTTTATTCGGTTCCAGCAGGTAGCTATGTACCGGTAGTTTGGGGGGCAAGTTATATTTTATTAAAGGAATGGTCGTGCGAAGGGTTTAATCCTCCGGGAGCTATAAAAAGTTCCAAACTTCCTGTGTCGTACGTGCTTCTAATGGGATAATCCTAAATATTTGTATTTATTCCCACACGAAATCCGTGTTATCGTGGAGCTATTTTACTTCCACGGTAGGGATTGCTGTTGGGATTGCTTTAACCGGAGTAACGGCTAGCCGAGTTGGGGTTGTGTCGTGCGAGGATGCTTGTCGTTTAAGCTGTGGTGTCCGGGATGGATGTACTAATTGCGTTAGCTGCAAGGTGGGTGTTTCGTACGGAATGTTTGGAGGTGTAGGGTTTAATATTCGCATAAATTTAGCCGTTACTGTTCCTCCTAGGATATAGGTCCCATTTTCCATTAAAAATTAATCCATCCGCTTTTTAAACGTACGACCGATTTAGTTAAATAAGTCGTATGTCCATCCGGCGAACTCTTTTTAAAAGGTTTAACGTAGCGCCTTGCCTTTAATAAATATCCAAATAGCTTCCGCAACCGATCGTGCGAAGTAAATTGTAATTTCGTTAACCGAAAGTGGCTGGGTTAGGTTGACGTCGTTTTCCCAGCGTTCGGGGTTAACGTATTTGCGTTATGCTAACAAAGGGATATTTGTCCCTTTGGCGATTTTTTTGTGCCAATTTTGGGAAATCCTGCCAGGATAACCTTTATGCGATGTTCCCGCCGGTCCGGCGACGGGTATATTTGGGGTTTCGTTTTTACCTAATATAGTGATCGTACGAAAGTATAAGGTAAAAAAATGGTATAGTAAAAGGGTAAAGGGAAAAACGAAATGAAATATTAAATAGGGAAGGGGGAAAAAAAAATGAAGATGTTAGAAAGCTAGTATACGCAACGGAGCGCGATTCACTTCCCTTTCCGCACAAGCTAGGCCTCCGTTTTTCAATCGGCTATCGTTCGTACGAAAGGTTAGTGAACCCGTCCAAATTCCTTTCCCCTAATTCCGATTGCCGTTCATAAGGGAAAGTTGCTTAAGCAGTAGCACGGGATTGATAGCACGAGGCGAATTTACAACCTCGTTAACTAATACGAACCGTCTTTTTACGTTGCCAATCTATAGGTTGTAACCACCCACTAATTAGTGTTCGTAGCACGCTGATATCAATATCAACCGGTTGGGGTAAAAAGGCTTTGGTATATTCTATGTATCCAAAGTCGTCTGTCTTTTAAAAACAACGAAAGGGCTCCTCGTACGAGCCCTTTAAATATATATATCCCAATCACGGAAGCCGCGGGGTGCGGTCGTCTAAGGCCAGTCCCGGTGCCGGGCCTGACTTGCGATTTGCACCGCCTCCGTGCATGACCGGTAATCTCCGTGCATAACCCGTGGTCACCGTTCATGACCGGTGATCCCCATTGCCGGTCCCTCCGTGTCAGAGAGGCGGGGCCTCTCAGTCCCGGAGTCCCTAGTCATTGGGGATTCCCCTTGCCCGTGCTTCTACCTGTCGTGCGACCTCTTGCTGCCCTTCCAACACCGGCCCCTAGGGCCGTGCTAGGAGGCCGTGTTGTGCCTGCAGTTTAACACTCCCCCACAAGCGGATTACGGCCGCTTTTTTATAGCTGCCGGGGCCGGGAATGGCTTTATTTAAAGCCGGCTAACAAACATGTCAAACTGCATACTGTTTAACGGTTTGGTTAAACCGTTAGTTACGTTTTCCTTACTGGGAACGTATGTTAGGACGATATTTCCGTCCTCCACTTCCTGTATGCAATAGTGGTAATCCATACGGATATGTTTCCGTTTGCGATGCATTTTTTTGCTTTTTGCCCAAATGATAGCCGCTGTATTGTTACAACGGATTTCGACTGGTGCTTTTAATACGGCACCGATTTCGGCCATAAATTAACGGATCTAAGCAGCCTCGCGTACGGCAAAGGCAACGGAAACGTACTTGGCTTCAAGCGTTAAAAGAGAAACCGTTTTCTGGAGTTGGGAAGCCTACGAAACAGGCGCCCCGTTGATTAGGAAAACAAAGCCAGAGGTGGATCGTGGCTTTTCTAAATTACCGGCGTAATTAAAGTTACAGTAAGCCGTTAAATTAACGGTGCCTCCAGGCGTCCTCGGGTACCGGATCGACAGATTTGGAGCTCCCTTAAAGTAGCGGTACACGCGCTTTACAGCTTTGTCATAAGCCTTTTTGGGGTTGCTCATAAAACGTGCCCAAACGCCCGCGGCGTACGTAATATCCGGCTTGGCGATACAGCTAAGGTAAATGATGCTGCTTACGGCAATTGCGTACTCCCTTACGTTTGTTGGGGGGATTCCCGGCCTTTTACCTTCAGTACGGAAATGGTTAGAGAACGCGTTAATGTTTCGATCGGAATACGTACCGGACGCGATACTTTTATACCGAAACGTTCGAGGATTTTTTCGATGTAAACGCGTTGGCAAAGAACGATTCCGTTTTTGCTTTACGTAATTTCAACCCCAAAATACCAGGTAGCGTAGCCGAGCTTTTGAATGGGGTATACCTGCGAAATTTGGCGGCAGAAGTCGTTTGCCGCCCCCTTATTTTTGGCGACGATAAGGAAATTATCTATATACGAGGCGAGGATTACTGTAACACCCCGCACAGAGCCATGATCAGCAGCCCTAGGGACCGCCACCGGTGGCCTCAGGGGAGGACCCCGGGTGATAGCCAGAGGGGCGCAAACCCTGAAGGACGTGCGGATCAAAAAAGTTTAGCTTTATAACACGCCCGCCGGTTAGCCTCCGCAGATACGGACGCTCAGCCCGGTCAAGGCGCACCCAAGCTCCGAACCCTGATAAGGGGACAAAGCATAACCAGCCCCGTACGGACGCCGCGGAGGAGGAGGCGTGCCGACGGCAACCAAAGGACGGCCGGACGGCCAGGCATAAAAAGGGCTCGAAGGACCCCCTTATGAAGGGAATCTGGAGGGCAAGCTATCGTTTCTGTTTTATCTTTACCATAGGCTGGTTTAGCCCTGTACGAATACGACTGTTAAGCTGTTGGACCTTTAAGATCTCCTTGAGAGAACCCCCCTTTTCCAGGCTTGACACTGCTATAGCTTGCTATAGTAAGGCTGAGACCTGTTATAATTCGATAGCTTTTTTTGCTTAGACCTTTAGCACTTATTAGCTACCATATCGGACCCTGGCGACTTCGTCGACCTTAACGACCCAGGCTAGGACGAGGATCCAGGAACGGGGATATCCACCCTTCCCCCTGGACGAGAGCAACCTACTCCTAATAACCCCCGAAGATATCTGGATTTTAGCCTTTACAGCGTTGCATCCTACACCCGTTTACAGCTCGCCTATTACGTAACGCGAGATTACATCCCTACCAAAATCCTGTTACAGTTCCAAAAAGCCTTAGTGGAACGGAAGGCAATTCGCGAGGCCTTTGGCTTCCCAAACGATTCGGACGATCCGGATCACCCCAACCCCGAGCCTTTAGCCCCGGCTTATTTTCGACACTCGACCCCGTAGCAGTACGGCCAGGAGGTCAACCGCCCGTTAGGAAGACCCGGCAACCAATTGACCACCCGGGCACCGTCGCACCACACTTTGGTTAGGGACGACAACGAGGAAGACGACATCTTTCCTTCGTACGATAAAAACAGAGGCAGCTACAAAATCTTATGGAAGATGCCCGAGCTGAAGTTTCTAAGCTTAGTACAGGATTTCGACCATTGGGAAAGCAAGTTCGACCTTATGTTCGAAGCCAATTTTAACGGCTTTATTACAGCAAAATTACGCATCGCAGCCGCTGTCGGAACTTTCGATAGCGACTTTAATTCCGCCTATAACGGTTCGCGTAAAGCCAACCTTATATTGGGTTTACATTGGCGCAAATTCATGCGATAGCTCCGTAGCACCACATTGCGAGGAGATTTTTTACTCCTAAAAGCTACCAACAACCTTTAGCAATTTATGCAAAAGAATAACGAGGACCCCGGTGTTTTCGCAGTACGATACCGGCGTATGTGCGGCGAAGCAGGACAATTAGCAGATATTAACGGTTACGTAATCCGTTTGGTCCCTGCCCTAAAAATCCAAATCACCCGCGGCATGCATTACAAAGCAGAGATTTTAAAAGACCTCGTCGCTACCGCTTAAATCCTTTGAGATACCTTAGGTACGGGTGCTCGCGCCCCGTACGACGAGAAGAAGGATTCCTATAAGTCCTCCCACAAAAAGGACCAAAAGGAATCGGGTAAAGACGGGAAACATAAGTCCAGAGGCAAATAGGAAGGGCGTGATAAACGCACCGGCAAAAGCAACGGACGTTTAACGCTTTTAACCGCCAAACGCTAACGACGTATGGATAAAAGCGTATGCTTTAAATGCGGTAAGCCTAACTATATAGCGAAAGATTGCAAAAACCCCTTTTCCGCCACCAAACCTTTTACTAAAAAGGGCGAATCCTTTTAAAAGGGAAAGGCTAAAGTTAATTTTTTAAAGCGTAAAAAGGAGGAGGACGGAAAAAAACAGAGCGATAAGCGTTAAAAAAACTAAAAGGGAACCCGGTTATCCCCGTACCGGTGTTCCGTAACGACTAGATACGTATAGCACTTGCGTTCGTTACTAAGGGGACCGTTAGCGCTCCGAACGGCGGTTTAAAAGTTAAGGTCGAGGTCGGCTTAAATACGTTCGCCGAAGTTAATATAATTTCTATTACCTTTTGCAAATTTTTGGGATTTAAGCCCTGCAACCGTCCCAAGCACGACCATTAATCCCTTACTTTAGCCGCCGTAGGTGATTAAAGCGTTACGACCTACGGTATTTATCACTTACGGCTAAGCCTTCGCGACCAGTACGGCATTCCGGTGGAAGTTATCCGGCCGTTCCTCGCTATCGAACGGAACCTGGCAAACGCTCCTTGTTTTGTAGGCATGCCACTGATGCAGGAACTGGCTATAAACCTTTACTTTGCTAAGGGCACCTGGCGTTTTAACCAACGCCTTCGCGTTTATTAACTATCCGCATACCATTTCCGAAAGAGCCTTTACGCACAAAATCGTGTGCTTGTTTGTTCCATCCGCTTTAACCCTTTTGTCGGCAGCACCGAAAAGGACGACCTGTTCGAAGACCTTTCGAACGAGCTACCGGATTTAAAAACCGTCCCTGCGAGCTTACGAATAAGTCATTTCGACGTGTTCGACGTTCGTAAAGGAAAAAAGCTTTTTAAGCATGGCTACGGCGACTATGCCATCAATTTGATCCCGGGTAAAGAACTTTTATGGAAGCAGATTTACCATTTGTTTCCAGCTAAGTTAAAAGCACTTTAGGAGTACCTCGCCGATGCCTTCGCATAAGGCATTATCCGTGAATTACAGTTACTAGTAGGAGCTTTTATTATTTTTGTCCCTAAAAAAACGGCACGTTACGTTTGTGCGTTGATTACCGAGGATTTAACGATATTACTATTAAAAATAAAGCACCGTTTCCGTTTATTAAAGAGATGCTCGACCGTTTGAACGGTGCCAAATGCTTTTCCAAAATCGACCTCGTTAATGCGTATTACCGATTTCGCATTAAAAAGGGGGACGAATGGAAAACCGCGTTCCGTACCAAATACGGGCATTACGAGTACCTCGTGTTACCGTTTGGATTTACCAATGCCCCGGTATCGTTCTAAATTTACATTAACAGGGCTTTACGGGGCCTGGTGGACGATTTCGTTATCGTTTATTTAAACGATATCCTTATTTATTTTAGTAGCAAAAAGGAGCATTAGCACCATTTAGAGCTGGTCCTGGATCGATTTCGTAGCTTTGAGTTTTATACCAATCCTAAAAAGTGCACCTTTTTCCAGCAAGAATTTGAGTTTTTAGGCTTTATCGTTAACACCGAAAGGCTTAAAATAGATCCTGCGCGTGTTGTAACAAGGGGTTAAAGACGGCTTGGAAAAAGAATCTCTAGATTGCAGATAATCTTTCTATGGGCTTAAGAAATGCTTAAGGAGGGAGGAATCTTTCGTGAAGGACATAGGAGATGGCAGGGTTTATATAAACCCTTTGTGATCCGTGCGAAGTATCGAGTACATGATTCACACTGCCTTCCGACCTTCACCGCTTGGCCTTAGGGCCGTTGACCGCTTATGCGGGTTTTCGACTTTCCGTGAGGCCGACTCGTGATGCCGACTAGTTAGGTCCACGGGTTCTTCCGTGTAATACTATCCTCCTTTTCCTAGGGCGCGTTTCGAAACCTTCCGAGGCCTGCTTAAGGGATGCGGCCGTACCTATGTCTTGTAGCACGCGGGGGTCCCTAAGCTTGTTGGGGTTAAGCCGATGAAAAGCAATAACGTACTGCTTAGATCCGTCGGTATCGAAATGCTCCCAAGGTTCCTACGTCCAGTCCTTTTTGCGTAGGTAATCCTCCCACTGGACAAGGTAACGAACTTTCCCGCTTATATCTATGGAATCCATAACTTTCTCTACAACGAAATCTCTTATAACCGAAAGGGCCTTCCGCAATACCTGGTTAGGGTCAGGTCGTGCCTGAATGCTAAAGCGGTAGGGTTCGATAAAGGATACGTGGAAAGCGTTATGGATTTTCCAGGTTTTAAGCAGGGCCAATCGTACCGCCGTGGGAAAGATAACTTTAAGGATCCGGAAGGGCCCGAGCATTTTGGCATCGAGTTTTTTAGCGGGGCGACGGGTTTTTATATGCCGGGCGTTTAACATAACGAACTGTCCTTCGGTAAGGACCGGCGAGGGGCTTCTCCTTTTGTCGGCCTAATGCTTTATTCGTTCCCGGGCTTTTTCGAGGTGTTATTTGGCTTTTTCGTGCACCTGGGTTATCCAATGCTGGTAAAGTTGGCTTGCTGGATTGCGTATTCGTTTTAGGAAAAGGGGATTATTGGAAGCTAGGTGGTACCCGTAGTTGGCGAAAAAGGGAGTAATGGAGGTACTTGCCGAAAATATATTATTATAGGCAAATTCCGCCGTAGGTAACAGCTTAACCCAATTAGTTATTTCGTAATTTACAAAAGACCTAAGGTAGGTTTCCAGGCTTTAGTTAAGCTTTTCGGTT
Source organism: Falciphora oryzae (assembly GCA_000733355.1). Lineage (NCBI taxonomy): Eukaryota > Fungi > Ascomycota > Sordariomycetes > Magnaporthales > Magnaporthaceae > Falciphora > Falciphora oryzae. The sequence goes on from JNVV01000102.1 coordinate 18,165, forward strand.
TGTCTATCCGTTTAGGGATGGAAAGCAATGCTTATTTTTAGCTTAATGCCTACCAAACGGAGGAAATTTTTCCACAAATGGCTCGTAAATCTGGAATCTCTATTAAAGATAATATCCAAAAGCACACCGTGCAATCGCCAGTATTTTTTGGCGAAAATGCGGATAAGGTCATCCGATTTTTTACCCTCGATTTTAAAAGGGACGAAATACGCCATTTTGGTAAAAGGGTTTACCATTACCTAGATTAAATCGCACCTATCGCTTAAAGGGAGGTCCGTGATAAAATCCATAGCCACCGTTTTCCAGGGCTGGTAATGCAGCTTTATAGGTTGTAGGGGTCCAAAGGGGGCATGCCTTAGGGCTTTATTACGTTGGCACTTCAGGCATCCCCTTACGTATTCCCGGACTTTTACCTCGATGTTGGGCTATTAAAAGTGCCGAATAATTAACTTGAGGGTTTTATCCATACCTATATATCCAGCGACTTTTATGTTATATTCGGATTCGAAAACTTCCTTTTGCAGTGCTTCCGTTAGTACCTACAATCTTTCCTTATAATAAAGGAGGCTATCCTTAACTTTTTTACCCTTTTCGGGCTTTTAAAAGCGGCCCTGGTATTCGGAATCTGATATACCAGTTTGCTTAACTTTGTTAGTAAATTCCGTAGCCCATTTTAGGATTGGAATATTGCAAAGCCGGCCTAGGGATAGGAGGAAAAAAGGTGCTCTTTGCGGCAAAACTTCTTCCATAGGGTTATTTCCTTATTCTTCCAAGGCCGAAATTTTTGCTAGGAAGTGTTTTTTTTTGCAAGATCGTCGTAATCGGCTAATCCTTACTCCCCCCTTTTTTAGGCTTGTGCTGGGGTAATTTCGACAGCATATCGGCCTTTTTATTTTGCTTTCCTGGCCGGTAATTAATTATAAACCAATAACCAGCTAGCTGTTATGCCCATCTAGCCTGCCTTCGATTAAAAACTTTGGCCGTTAGGAAATATTCGAGGTTCCAGTAATCCGTATAAACCTTTATCCGGTACTTTGCCCCTTCGAGGTAATGCCTCCACCTAACGAAACAATCGACGACCGCTAAAAGCTCCTTATCGTAAATTTCGTAATTTATTTCGGCTGGTGACATTTTACGTAAATGGAAGGCAACGGGGTGCAATTTGTTAGTTTCGGGGTCCCTTTGGGATAACACCCTTTTAAAGGCAAAATTTGAAACATTTACCTCAACTTGCGCTGGGAGAAACGGATCGAAATGCCGAAGTATCGGAGGCGAAACGAAAGCGACTTTAAAAGCTTCGAAAGCCTGGTCCATTTCGGGGGTCCATCGCCATTGGTTTTTTAGCAGGGCGTTAGCCGTCGTTATAGGCCTAACGATTCCGAAAAACCCTTTAATAAACCTCCTGTAAAAGTTGGCGAAGCCAATAAAGGATTGGGAATCCTTAAGGCACTTGGGGGCTTCCCATTGCACGATGGCGTCCACTTTATCCTTGGACATTGCGATGCCATTAGGTCCTATTATGTGACCAAAGAACTCGACTTCGTATACCCCCTAAACGCATTTACGAAGGGCTACAGCCAGGTTATATTTGGTAAAGCGGCGAAACACTTCCTTTACCAAATTATCGTGTTATTCCTTAGTTTTTGCGTATATTAAAAGGTCATCCAAATACACGAGGAGCCCGGCATCGATAAGGTTTATAAAAATATGGTTCATCATGCTTTAAAAGGTGGCGGGGGCGTTGATAAGGCCCATAGGCATAACCGTAAACTCAAAAACGCCGTATTTGCAGCGGAAAGCCGTAAACCATTCGTGCCCCTTTTTCATCCGAATCAGGTTAAACCCGGTTTTAAGGTCGATTTTCGTTTTCCATTTGGCATTCCGAAATCGATCCTAAAGCTCCGTAATAAACGGGATAAGGCACCGAATCGGGATCGTTTTGGCGTTAACGTCCCTATAATCGACCACCACCTTTAAAGGATTAAGGGGGTTTTTCTTTTATGCGAACATAAAGGGCGAACTGTTAGCAGTTTTGCATGGCCTAACCTTGCCGGTTCGCATATGCTTTTTCAGCCAAGATTTTAAAACGTCCAGCTCCCTTTGGCTTATTTGGTATAGGGGGCTATAGGTTAATTGGGCTCCTTCCTTTAGGTAAATTTCGTAATCCCAGGGCTAATAATCGGGAAAACGGGTAACGGCCGCTTCCGTTATAATAGGAAAGAACTCCCTAAACTCCTCTGGTACCGATTCGAGGCCGTCCGAATCTGCTTTGGCCACTTCCTCAAGGGAAGGAATACTATGCCCGTACTTAATAGCGGCAATAGTCGCAAGCTCGACTGTTTTTATATTTTCTCGAAGGCGTAAGCCTTTAAATGGCTGTAAATCCGGCGGCTTTCTGGCCCGGGGCTTGTTGCACTTCCGGCACTTGTCCGAATCCATACGGATATCCCGAAGGTCGCGATCTAATAAACCTAACAGTAGGTATTGCCTTTGCCATGCGAAGGGTAGGATAACGTCGCAATCTGGATCCGTAGGACTAACTTCGAACGTTTCTGTAAAATAGTACGTTTTGTGCCGGAGGGTAACGTCGACCACTAGTTGCTTTCCGGCCTTTAGTTCGACCGCCCCTAAAAAGGTAGTTATAATGCGGGGAATAGCTTTGTCGACCAAATGCCCTGGAAGCTGCTTGGCTATTTTGTCCGAAATAACCTTCGTATCGCTGCCTCCGTCCAAAAGGACCCGAACAAGTATCTCCTTCGATCCCTTTGCCCGTATATACATACGGAAAATCAGCCTTGCGAGCTCCTTATCCGTTAGGGGCCTTCGGGCAGCAGCGATGGTCGATGGTTGTTAACAGTCATCGTCCGATTCCGAATTTAACAGCTCGAAAATTCGGGATCCGGTAAGGGCGTTTCCTTCTAGGGCTTCCGAAACGAAGCCGGCGATTTTGGCCTTTTTGGCCTGTGGCTGTTCCTCTTATTCGTCCGTTACAGGGCGTTTAGGGATGGATTTAGCGCCGGCCGTTTTTGCAGGTGTAGGAGGAAATTCCGTACCGTTAATGTCCTTTTTGGCGTAGCATTCCAACGTATGGTGCCCTTTTTTCCCGCAACGCCAGCAATCGGTTTTGGCCAACTTTCGTGCGTCGATATCGCGTTATTCGACCCCTTCGAATGCAAATTTAGTCGTAATCCAAACGTTGTTTTTCTTGTTGGCAGCCTTATCGTTGGCCCTCTTTTCGGACCAGGAGCTTAAGGATGGACTTTGGTTTTTGTCCTTGGAGCCCTTGCTTTAACGGCCCGCGTTCGAACGCTCCGGGGTCGAAGCGGGCTCGTCTTTTCCCTTATCCTTCGGGGTTAGCCCCGGGTCCTAAAGCATAACCTCGTGGATTTTGCCAGCCTCCTGGATTGCGGCGAGGAATTCTTCGTCCGTATCAGGGACTCCTCCGCAACGGGAATATACCAATTTGGTAATTTCTTTTGGGAGGATGCGGGAAATATGCTCCCTAAACATAACGCCGGACCATTGGACCGCCTCGTTAAGGTCAAAGAGCTCAGTAAGGTACTGGACGGTATCTCCCTTATATTTAAGCTCCCTCATCTTTTTGGCGTTGCGGTAGTGTTCGGTGGCGTCCCGGAAGCGTTCTTATAAGGCCGCCGAATAGGCCCGCCAGTTATCCTCGAACTGCGCGCTTCGAAAAGACCGAAGGCGTTAATGATGCCAAATTTGTGCGTTTTCCGTAAGTAGGGACCCGACCTAATTGATTTTAACGGTATCGTTAGGGAAGCTTTCGACGTAAGTTTCCATATAGGAGGTAACGCGAAGCCACTATGGCCTAAATTTAGCCAGGTCCTTACCGTCGTAACTGGGTGGCTTGTTAAGCTGGACCGGGTTGATAACGGCCGTAGGGATCGGACCACGCGGGTAAGCAGTTCCCTATTGGATAGCTCGGATAAGGTCCCGCAAATCGGGGTCCTTAAGGGCCCGTCCGTTATTTTCGGGGGCGTCGTCGTCCGAGGAGGAGTCCGAAGGTTTTGAAGGTTCCGAAGGAATAGCAATATGTTCAGGGGGTTCGTTAGGTAGCCCCTGGGGAGGCCCTTAAGGGAATCCCTCGAGGCTTTTGGAATGCCTGGGACCTGCCGTTGCGGCCTTGTACTGTTATTAGGCAGCGAAGGCAGTAGCCCGAACTTGTTGCCGTCGGAGGTTATCGGGCAATAGGGGGTCCTAAAAGCTCTAGCGTGATGATGCCGACGTTTTAAACGCCGATTAGGGCAGGGGTTTCTCCGTGGAAAGGACGGGTTTCCCCCTTACTGGAGTGCTTTGACGTGAGCCCGGTGGAAGGGACGACCTTTGGAAGGCCGAGAGTACCGTAGCTGATCTAGGCCGCTTTCCTTATGCCGCAAGTCGCCGGCTTTCTCGTACGGCATCTTTAACGAGTTGATGCGTTTGGGCCAATATGCGCTGTTCGGCATTAGTAAGGGCCTCGGGCGAAACATGCTCCTTAATTAAAAGATCCTGGATCTGAGCATCCTTATTAACGGCCCAATTAGTAACTCTTTCCTTAAAGGTAGAAAGTTAGGCCTGTAGGTCCTAAAGGTGTTGTTGCTGTGCCCAAATAACGTCCCGAAGCTGAACTAGAGCTTCCGAACGGGTTCGTTGTTCTCCGGCCAAAGTGGCGACCGTAGCTCAAACTTATTGTACGAATGCCTGGCTTTCGCTAATAATTCGTTGCCGGAATGCCTTTTGTTGGTCGGCGGAAGCGATTAGGCCTTTTTTATATAAAGAGACGACGGTATTGTACGCGTGGGTGATGCGGTCGTAATGGGTCCTAATCTCGCGGACTTGTTCCCGATCGGCCAGGATTTCCCGGCTTACACTTCGGGATAGGGCCGAAATTGCTTCGTGCGTATTGATAAATTCCTGCTGGATTTCGGTCATCTAGCCCGGGGGATCCGGAAGGCGCCCTACGGATATAAGGCCTTATTGTTCGAGGGCCACGCTGAAAGGGGGTGCCGAATAAAGGATAAGTGCCCCTTTTGCGTCAAGCATCGGGGTATCCTGACGTTCTTTTGGCGTGGGTTGCCGAAACGGGGCTTCCGGGGCCTTTCCGGCCGCTTTCGCCGACTGGATTGGCATAGCGTCGACGGGTTCTGGGGATTCCAGTGGTCCCAAAGGTGAGACAAAAACCGTCGATTTAGCCGCTTCCACGGAGGGCATGCCGAAGTCACTTGGTAGCGAGGGTGACGTTGTTGCAGACGAAATAAGGGGGTCCGGTTCCCTATATTCCTGGGCGGCGTAAAATCCCAAAAATACAAGGGAGAATTTCCGGTTTCTTTTGGAATCCCGTGATTTCGCCAGGGCGACTGAGAGGGTGAAACGACCCTCTTGTATATTCTTTTCGCTTTCACCCGTTCGAAAACACCGGTAACAGTCAAAATGTTTGTGGTGTGGCCCCAGGGTTTTATTCGCTAAAGAAGGCAACAGTTGGGGCTTGGGGGTGCCGACTGTAACAAGGGGTCAAAGACGGCTTGGAGAAAGAATCTCTAGATTGCAGATAATCTTTCTATGGGCTCAAAAGATGCTTGAGGAAGAAGGAATCTTTCCTGGAGGACATAGGAGATGGCAGGGTTTATATAAACCACCCTGTAATCCGTGCGAAGTATTGAATACATGATTCACACTGCCCCTCCGGCCTTCGGCCTTTGGGCCTCGGGGCCGTTGGGCACCTATACCGGTTCCCGGACCTTCTGTGGGGCCGATTAGGTGAGTCCACAGGTTCTTCCGTGTGACACCGACTGACAGGGCCTTTCCAAAGCTTAGGAGGAAAGATAGTGAGGCTTCCGTTAGGGGGCAGAGCAAAGAAAGATTATTTGTAACAAGGGGTCAAAGACGGCTTGGAAAAAGAATCTCTAAATTGCAAATAATCTTTCTATGGGCTTAAGAGATGCTTGAGGAGGGAGGAATCTTTCGTAAAGGACATAGGAGATGGCAGGGTTTATATAGACCCTTTGTGATCCGTGCGAAGTATCGAGTACATGATTCACACTGCCTTCCGACCTTCACCGCTTGGCCTTAAGGCCGTTGACCGCCTATGCGGGTCTTCGACCCTCCGTGAGGCCGACTCGTGATGCCGACTAGTTAGGTCCACGGGTTCTTCCGTGTGACACGTGTTTAAGTCGTCCGCGAATGGATCGACCACCCACCTCGCACGTACAAAAATATTTAGGTCTTTGTGGGATTTTGCAACTTTTATCGACGGTTTATCCACGGCTTTTCCCGTATGGCGAAGCCTTTGCACGACCTGTTGCAAGGAATGAAGAACGGACGCAAGCCAGGCCAGATAGGCCATTACTGGCAGGAGCCCCAACAGCAGGCGTTCGAGGACCTAATTAACGCTTTTACAACCGCACTAATGCTACGGCATTACGACCCGACTTTACCGTTACGGATCGAAACGGACGCTTCCGATTTTGCCATAGCAGGCATCCTGTCGTAGAAGCACGACGGCCAGTGGCACCTTATAGCTTACTGGTCCTAAAAGTTTAAAGGTGCCGAAACCCGGTATTTTGTGTACGATAAGGAACTTTTCGCAATAGTGGGAAGTTTTTGTAACACACAGTGGCGCGGGCCTTATACCACTGGGCCAATAGCACTCCAAAAAGGTCATCAATCCAAGCTCCTGCTTGGATCGCCCGTCTGCACAGCTTATCAAGGAGGGTAGTGCACACCACCCACACGGGCTGTTACAGTTTTCGCCATTGGCGGCATTACCTTAAGGGGGCGCAAGCTACGGAAGTGTTTTCGGATTATGAAAACCTTAAGGCTTTTATGAAATAAAAGCGTTTGAACGGACGATAGGCACGCTGGCTATTGCAGTTAGCGCCTTACGATTTCGAGATCAAGTACCGGCCAGGGTCCCTAAACCCAGCCGACGTTCCATTTCGCCGACCGGATTATATGGAAGGTCGCGAGGAAGGATAGGAGATTTTTATTAAAAAACTTTTGCCGACGCTATTTAATAAAATGGGTCGGGAACAAAACGTGTTTGTTTATAAGCAGTACGCAAAAAACACTGCCGAGGGAGCGTCGCCTAATAAGCCTTTTTAGCTAGTGAGCGCAGAGAGCGCACCTAACGAGCGATCCCCTAAAAATTTTATTTCTAACCGGCGAAGCGAGCGGGATAGCGTACGTTTGGCACAATTTACGTTAGCCGACGATCCAGACGCCCTTAAGGTTATCCATGCCTTACAGGTGCAATTTATTACTCGTTAGGAAGCACGCACTGCTTTAGATTGGTTTGAAAGCAGCGAAACCCCGTACTTTTCGGAGGGGATCCTAACGCCGCTAAAGAAATAGATTGGGGACGTATAAAAGCGGGATCCGGCGAGTATAAATTTGTTTAAAAGGCTGATAGTAGTTAAAAAGCCCCGTTTGGCAATACCTGACGTGAAATATACCGCACCGTACCGAAATATTGCGATAACGATTCGGCAGCGAAAAGCATCGTGCTTCCACCTAGCTAACGGTAACGAGTTAGTTTTCTGGGGAAATTAGGTTTATATTCTTACAAACGAGGCTTTAAAAACCGAAATTTTAAAACAGTTTTACGATTTCCCGGGAGCTGGTTATTGGGGCGTGGCCAAAACTTTAAATTTTATTTAGCGCTTTTTTTGGTGGGATGGAGTTAAGGGGGATGTTACGATATATGTAGTATCGTGCTTTTAGTGCTAAAGGAAGGCGATTTATCGTTACAAGCCTTACGGCAAATTTGAACCCCTACTACCGCTAAAGGACGGGTAACTTATAAAAAAAATCTTTTTAAATTAGGTAACCGGTTTATTTGAAAGCAAGACGGCGGGTGGTTAGGTTTTTAACGCGATTTTCGTTGTCGTATGCCGATTAACCAAATACGTGGTCCTTATCCCCATACGAGTTGATACAAACGCAAAACAATTCGCAAAGCTGTTTTTTAAGCGGATCGAATGCGTGTTCGGCACCCCTAAAAGTATCGTTAGTAATTGCGATAGCCGCATTACTAGTGACTTTTGGGAAGAGGTGTGCAAGCACTAGATTATTAAAAAACGCATATCGACCGCCTACTATTTTTAAACGGACGGGCAAACGGAAATCCTTAACCGCGTTATCGAGGACTATTTACGCAGTTACTGCGCCGGTTCGGAGAACTTTTGGGTATTATTGCTACCGTTAGCAGCTTACGCTTATAATAACAGCAGGAACTTTACTACAAGGCATTTACCGTTTTATTTCCTATACGGATCGGACTGCGAGATACGGATTGATATTGCGGACAATATCCCTAAGGGGAAGGTACCCGCAATAAAAAACCGCATCGAACGATTTTATGCATTGCGCAAGGAGTTTAAAGAAACATTACTGCAAGCACAGGAACGGTTAGCTAAGTACTATAATAAAAACCACATCCCTATGCAATTCGCAATTGGAGATTTGGTTAAAATGTTTACGAAAAACCTGCGTTTAAAAAACAAGAAGTTAGCACCTAAATAGATCGGTCCCTTCCGGATTATTGAACGCATAGGCCAGCAAACCTACCGTTTGGCATTCTTTGAGCATTACCGCCGTTTTTACGACGTTATTCCCGTGCAATACCTCGAACGGTATACTGTTAGAGAATAAGGAGACGAGGTGCCGCTGTTTATGCTAAAGTACGAGGACGACCAAAAGAAATGGGAGGTCGAAGAAGTACGAGATGAGGGACGCATCCGAGGCAAGAAGTATTACCTGGTTAAGTGGAAGGATTGGCTGGCAGAGTACAACATTTGGGAGCCCGAAGAGCACCTTCGCGGCGCACCCACGAGAGTACGAGCCTTCCAAAAGGCCCGGAACAAAAGGAACTGTCACGGGGTAAGCCGAAGGCCTGTACGAGGTGATTACGATAATGCTAGACGGTAATCAGGGGGTAGAAGTCCTATAATGCTATAGGGTAAATACGACAATTTCAGCTTGGTTGTAGCAATCGTCGGATTGCCTCAACCAAGCCGGCTAAGTAGCATGGCCCCTTGGGCCCCGTTACGTGCCTGGGTGTTTTAGGCTTCCATAGGGCGCAGCCCCACTAGGGAGGCTGAGACCCTCCTTTGTGGCGACCCTTTCTATCGCGACGGGCCTCCTTACACTATCCCCCCTTTAGGGCGCTGACGTTTCGGCAGCGCCTACTGGTAGGGATGTAGCGGTGCCTTTCCTAAACAGCTTCGATTTGCTGTTTTGGGATTGGGTTATCGGTGGAGGTGGCAACTTGACCGGAGATATCGAGTTTAGCGTAGCGTAAGTTTTAAATAGCTTTACTTTTAGGGCTGCAGCGAGTCCCTAGTAACTTCCGGTGGGGTTCGGGCAACGGCAGGTGCGGGGGTCCGGTATGTCCCAGCTACGGCGGCGGCAGGTGCGGTTAGCCTAGTAGGTATCCAATTCCCTTCCGGCCCGGCGACCTTCCACCTTTTCCTTTTTTTAACAATAACAACCTTTTAATTTGTTGTTGTTTTACCCAGCCTGCCTTTTTTGCTTTGGCTCGCGCCTAGATTTACGCGAACGTTTTAATTTGCTTGCTCGTTTGCGTTTGCTTTAGCGTTATTTGCATTAGTTTTGCGTTCGCGCTCCTTTTTTCCCTGCTTTTTAGCGCTCGCGCAATTGAACGTCCACTTAATTCGTGCTTGCGACCTTATTTTTATCGTATGCGCATTCGTCGTTAGCGTTCGTTATTAACCGCACGCCTATTCGTACGTTTTCGTCCCTTCCCTTAGCACGTTCGTTTCGGGCGTGGGCTAACCTTTTTTAGGTTATATTTTACGATTACGAGGATAACGCCGCCGTCCGGCGTTAGTTTTTCGATTTCGCCGATAATAAGCAAACGGTGGTCCGGAATCTGTTTGCGGTTTCGAACGTACGCGCGCGCGTTTATTTCCGACCCGCTATTCCTTTTTTTAAAGTGGCTCCGGTTTGGCCTTATTTGACGCCTTAGCTGTTTGCATATCCCGCTGGCTTTTTTTAAAGGTTGCGCGACTTTACGGATTTTTCCGACGATAAGCAACTGTTCGCTTTTTAGCTTTTTGCCGAAAAGGACCGTCGTTAAGCGATAGTCGTGCCAATTGCCGGTTCGTTCGATTTTTACGATAACCGGCGTTTATTCCTTTGCGGGAATTGCTATATTACCGATTTTTTTTAGGGCGGCGAGTATAACGAGTATGATTTAGTATATACCGTCGGCTTTTTTAAGGCGGGTCGTTGCTATTAATGTGCTTAGCGCGGTTAGGTTTATCGTCCTTTGTAAGTTCCTTTTCCGGTCCGATATTATTATGCTTTTGGTTTATATAACTTTTTAGGCTTCGCGTATACCCGTTTAGCGTGGACCGCATTTTGTTAGAAGCAATTTAGTAGGTGCGTAGCGGGCTGCCTTTTCCGGCCATCGGAGTTTTGCGTTTCCGGGCCGTTTATAACTTGCTTTTATGGGAGAATTTGTATAAATCCTCCGTTACTACCCACCCCGACGCTCGTTATAGTTTGCTGTTTTCGGCTGTCGACGGGGGACGAACTCCTGCGAACGTGGCGGTTTTAACCCTAATATATCCTAATTAGCTAATGTTTTTTTAGGAGTTGACGCATTCGTTTTATTTCCTCCCGACTTTTCGCGATTTGCTAGTATCTATCCGGTACGAGGAGCGTATCGCTAGCGGTTATTGGAGCTTCGTTAAACGTTTGTATATGCACATTCGGACCCCTTTTTTTTCGCGAGCTCGGCCTGGTTAATGCGCGTTTGGCCGATTTAGGTTAGTTTGCTTTCCGGAACCGTGCTTCGGTAATGATTTACGTAAATTATACCAATCGCTTTTTGCATTTTTTCGATTTCGAGCAAGCCGGGGCCGCGTATCGGATCCGTTTCCTAAGCCCCGTAGGTTTTTAGGGGGAAGTTTCCGACGCCGGCTTTGTAGGCGATAGTACGACGGAAAAGGAAGCAAAGGATTGGCTTAAGCATGTCGCTTCGTTGTTCGACTTTACCGGGTAAAAATAATGCAGGTGGAAAACGGGCTTTTAATTGGTAAAAAAGTTGCAAGTCCTAGTTAATACTGCTTTTTCCTTTTTTTTTCGGGCTTATTTGGTTGGGTTTTTTAGCAATTTCCCCTTTTCCGGGCTTAGGATAGGGTTATCCCATTTGCGGTGCGTTTTGCGTTTTTTTTTTAAATAGGTATTAACTAGTTTGCGTGCGTTTTTTAAATATTCCTTTAGCTCCTACGTATTGTATTCCACTGGCTATTTTACTTATTTAACTAAAAAAGATTAGGATTTTTCCTATTCGCGTATATCGACGACGTTTTCCATTTCCCACTTTTCCGTTTCCTTTTCCAACTCCGGGAAAGTAAAGTTAAAAGGTTACGAACGGGAATTGTTTTAAGGTTTTAATAACGTTACGGAAAAAACGTTATATAAGCGGCTGTATTTTTCCGGTAGTTGTATTTCGTATATTAAGCTGCCAACCCTTTTTATAATAGGTACCCGGATATAAATAGGTGCTATTTTGCAGGTTCCTGCTTTAAACCGGAAGTTTTTTATAAATAAGCTAACGACCTATCCCTCCTGGTATTTTTAAAGTTGTTTCCATTAGTTATAATACCGGCGTTAGGCTTTTATAGCACGGGTATGGTTGGTTCGCATATCGGCTCGGATCCTGCGGATATGGTGTAACCGTTCCAGCACTTTTTAAATTTTAATCTTTTTAAGGTCGACCACGATTTTACATATGCGAGGGTTAAACCCATACAGTGCTTTAAAAGAATTAACGCTAATGGTTTCGTATTTGGCGTTATTATACGCAAATTCGGCTTTATATAATATTGCTACCTAACCGTACTTTTTTCGGTTAATAAACGTCCGCAAATAATGCGTTAATGTTTGGTAGGTGCGCTTTATTTGGCTATCGGTTTAAGGATGGAACGCCGTAGATAGCCGTCGGGCTAAATGCAAAGCTTTTTGGTACTCCGCTTAAAAATGGCTTATTAGTAGCGAATTTTTATCGCTAACGATACCTTTCGGGGTACCGAATTAGCACTTAACGTACTGCTATAGCATTTGGGCCAGTACAGGCGCCGAAATGGTTTTGCGCATTGGGATAAATTTGGCGTATTTGGTAAAGCGGTCAATTACTACAAATACGGCATTATACGTTTGTTTTATGGAAATTGGGCATTCGGGTAGCCCTATAATAAAATCCAAGCTAATTTTTTGGAATGGATGCTTCGGCAATGGGAACAGTTGCAATTTGCTATAGGGTTTGTGTTTAGGCATTTTAGTTCCCTAGCATGTTTGGTACGATTTAACGTAAACTACGATGTCCTTATCCAGGTTTTCCTAATGGAATTTGCGTTTAATAAGTTTTATTGTTTTGTAAACTCCGAAATGTCCGGTGTAACACCCCGCACAGAACTATGACCAGCAGCCCTAGGGGCCGCCACCGGTGGCCTTAAAGGAGGACTCCGGGCGGGGGCCAGAGGGGCGCAAGCCCCGAAGGACGTGCGGATCAAAAGAGTTTAGCTCTAGGACACGCATACCGGCTAGCCTCCGCGGATACGGACGCTCAGCCAGTCAAGGTGTATCCAAGCTCCGAACCCTAATAAGGGGACAGAGCATACCCAGCCCCGTACGGACGCCGCGGCGTACCGACGACAACCGAAGGATGGCCGGACGGCCAGGCATAAGAAGGGCCCGAGGGACCTCCTGTGAAGGGAGTTTGGAGGGCAAGCTATCGTTTTTGTTTCCACCTACCCATTACCATAGGCTTGTTGAGCCCTGCACAAATACGACTGTTGAATTGCTGGACCTTTGA
>JNVV01000102.1:31049-42632 GCA_000733355.1 Falciphora oryzae
CACGGATCACAAAGGGTCTATATAAACCCTGCCATCTCCTATGTCCTTCACGAAAGATTCCTTCCTCCTCAAGCATCTCTTGAGCCCATAGAAAGATTATCTGCAATCTAGAGATTCTTTCTCCAAGCCGTCTTTGACCCCTTGTTACAGACTGTTAAGCTGCTGGACCTCTGAAATCTCCTTGAAAGAACCCCCCTTTTCAGGCTTAACACTGCTGTAGCTTGCTATAGTAAGGCCGAAACCTGTTACAACTCGATAGCTTCTTCTGCTCAAACCTTCAGCAATCATCAGTCACCATATCGGACGCTAGGGACTTCGTTAACGTTAACGACCCAAGCCAGGACGAGGATCCAAGGACGGGAACATCCACCCTTCCCCCTGGACGCAAGCAACCCACTCCCAACAACCCTCGTAGTTATCCAGCTTTCAGCATCCACAGCGTTGCATCCTACACTCGCTCACAGCTCGCCTATTACATTTCAAGGGATTATATCCCTACCAAAATCCTATTATAATTCCAAAAGGCTTTATTGGAACGGAAGGCGATCCGTAAAACCCTTGGTCTCGCAAATGATTCCGACGACCCAAACCATCCCAATCCCAAACCCTAACATCGTTCCCGAGGTTCGACCCCCTAGCAGCATAACCAGGAAGCCAACCGCCCGTTAGGAGGACCCGGTAACCAACCGGCCCCCCGGGCTCCGTCCCACCATACTTTGGTGGAAAACAACGAGGAAGAAGACGACACCTTCCCCCCGTACGAGAAGGACAAAGGCAACTACAAAGTCCTATGGAAAATGCCCGAGTTGAAGCTTCCAAACTCAATGCAGGCTTTCGACCATTAGGAAAGCAAACTCGGTCTCATGTTCGAAGCCAACCTCAACGGCTTCACCACGGCAAAATCACGCATTGCGGCCGCTGTCGGAACTTTCGATAGTAACCTTAACGTCGCCTACAATAGCTCGCGCAAAGCCGACCCGGTATTAGGCTTACATTAGCGCAAGTTCATGCAATGGCTTCGCGACACCACCTTGCGAGGAAATTCTTCACTCCTAAGGGCTACCGACGACTTACAACTACTTCGACAAAAAAACAACGAGGACCCTGGTGTGTTCGCAACACGATACCGACGCGCGTGCAGTAAAGCCCGACAAACAGCGGATGTAAACGGCTATATAATCCGTTTGGTCCCTGCTTTAAAGGTCCAAATCACCCGCGGAATGCACCATACGACAACCTCGTTGGAAAAACTCGTCACTACCGCTTAAATCCTTTGGGACACCTTAGGTACGGCCGCTCGTGCCCTAAACGACGAAAAGAAAGATTCCTATAAATCCTCCTATAAAAAGGAATCGAATAAGGACGGGAAACACAAGCCTTGAAGCAAGCAAAAAAGGCGTAACCAACGCACTAGCAAAGGCAACGGACGCTTAACGCTTTCCACCGCCGAACGCCAACGACGTATGGATAAAAGCGCATGCCTTAAATGCGGCCAGCCCAACCATATGGCGAAAGATTGCAAAAACCCCTTTTCCGCCACCAAACCTTCGATTAAAAAGGGCGAATCCCCGTCGGAAGGAAAGGCCAAAATCAACTCCTTAAAGCGCAGGAAGGAGGAGGACGGAAAGGAAGTAAGCGATAAGCGCCGGAAAAACTAAAAGGGAACCCGGTTATCCCCGCACCGGCGTTCCGTAACGACCAGCTACGCACAGCCCCTGCGCTCGTCACTAAAGGGACCGTTAGCGCTCCCAACGGCGGTCCAAAAGTTAAGGTCGAAATCGGCCTAAATACGTTCGCCGAAATCAACACCGTTTCCATCACCTTTTGCAAGTCCTTAGGCTATAAGCCATGCAATCGTCCCAAACACGATCACCAATCCCTTACTCTCGCCGCCGCAGGCGACCAGGGCATCAAAACCTACGGTGTTTACCACTTACGACTAAACCTTCGCGACCAGTACGGCACTCCGGTAAAAGTCATCCGGCCGTTCCTCGCTATCGAACGAAACCTGGCAAATGCTCCTATCCTAGTAGGCATGCCATTAATGCAGGAACTAGCTATAAACCTTCACCTTACCGAAAGCACTTAGCGTTTTAACCAACGCCCTCGCGTTTATCAACTATCCGCACACCATTTCCAAAAGAGCCTTTATACACAAAATCGTGTGCTTGTTTATTCCATTCGCTTCAACCCTTCTATCGGTAGCACCGAAAAGGACGATCCGTTCGAAGATCCTCTAAACGATCCACCGGATTTAAAAACCGTCCCTACGAGCTTACGAATAAGCCATTTCGACGTATTCGACGTCCGCAAAGGGAAAAAGCTTCCTAAGCATAGCCACGGCGACCATGCCATCGATTTGATCCCGGGCAAAAAACCTCTATAGAAACAGATTTACCATCTGTCTCCAGCGGAATCAAAGGCACTTTAGAAGTACTTCGCCGATGCCCTCGCACAAGGCATTATCCGCGAATCACAGTCACCGGCAAAAGCCCCTATCATTTTTGTCCTAAAAAAAAACGGCACGTTACGTTTATACGTCGACTACCGAAAACTTAACGATATTACTATTAAAAATAAAGCACCGCTTCCGCTTATTGGAAAAATGCTCAACCGCTTAAACGGTACCAAATGCGTTTCCAAAATCGACCTCGTTAATACCTATTATCGACTTCGCATTAAAAAAGGCGACGAATGGAAAACCGCGTTCCGCACCAAATACGGGCATTACGAGTACCTCGTGCTACCGTTCGGGCTTACTAATACCCCGGCATCGTTCCAAACCTACATTAACAAAGCCCTGCGAGGTTTAATAAACGATTTCGTTATCGTTTACCTAAATGACATCCTCATTTACTCCAATAGTAAGGAAAAGCACTAACACTACCTAAAGCTGGTTTTAGATCGGCTTCGAAACTTTAAGCTTTATGCCAACCCCAAAAAATGCACCTTTTTCCAGCAAAAACTTAAGTTCCTAAATTTTATCGTCAACCCCGAGGGACTTAAAATGGACCCTGCGCGTATTCAGGTCGTCCGCGAATGGATCGACCACCCACCTCGCACGTACAAAGATATCCAGGTCTTTGTGGGATTTTGCAACTTTTATCGACGGTTCATCCACGGCTTTTCCCGCATAGCGAAGCTTTTGCACGACCTATTGCAAGGAATGAAAAACGGACGCAAGCCAAGCCAAATAAGCCATCACTAGCAGGAGCCCCAACAGCAGGCATTCGAAGACCTAATTAACGCGTTCACAACCGCACCAGTACTGCGGCATTACGACCCAACTTTACCGTTACGGATCGAAACGGACGCTTCCGACTTTGCCATAGTAGGCATCCTGTCGCAAAAGCACGACGGCCAATAGCACCCTATAGCCTACTGGTCCCAAAAGTTTAAAAGTGCCGAAACCCGGTATCCTATGTACGATAAGGAACTTTTCGCAATAATAGGAAATTTTCGCCATTGGCGACATTACTTCGAAGGGGCGCAAACTACGGAGGTGTTTTCAAATTATAAAAACCTTAAAGCTTTCATAAAACAAAAGCGCTTAAACGGACGACAGGCACGCTAACTATTGCAATTAGCGCCTTACGACTTCGAAATCAAATACCGGCCAGGGTCCTTAAACCCAGCTAACGCTCCGTCTCGCCGGCCGAACTACATAAACGGTCGGGAGGAAAGACAAAAAACTCTTATAAAAAAGCTTCTACCGACGCTATCTAATAAAATAGGTCGGGAACAAAACGTATTGGTTTATAAACAGCACGCAAAAGACACTGCCGAAAAAATAACGCCCAATAAGCCTCCCCAGCCAATAAGCGCAAAAAGCGCAACCAACGAGCGATCCCCGGAAATTTCATCTCTAACCGGCGAAGCGAGCGGGACAGCGTACGTCTAGCACAACTTACGTTAGCCAACGATCTAAACGCCCTTAAGGTCATCCATACCTTACAAGTGCAATCTGTCACTCGTCAGGAGGCACGTACTGCTTTGGATTAGCTTAAAAGCAACGTAACCACGGACTCCCTTAAAGAAATCCCAACGCCGCTAAAGAAATGGATTAGGGACGTATAAAAACGGGATCCGGCAAGCATAAATTTGCTCAAAAGGCTAACAGTAATCAAAAAGCCCCGCCTGGCAGTACCTAACGTAAAATACACCGCACCGCACCGAAATACTACGATAACGACTCGGCAGCGAAAAGCATCGTGCTTCCACCTAACTAACGGTAACAAATTAATTTTCCGAGGAAATCAGGTTTATGTCCCTACAAACGAAGCCTTAAGGACCGAAATCCTAAAACAGTTTCACGACTTCCCGGGAGCTGGGCACTAGGGCGTAGCCAAAACTCTAAATCTCATCCAACGCTTCTTTTAATGGGATGGAATTAAAAGGGATGTTACGGCATATATGGCATCATGCCCTCAATGCCAAAGGAAAGCGATTCATCGTCACAAGCCCTACGGCAAACTTAAACCCCTACCACCGCCAAAGGACGGGCAGCCTATAAAAAAAGTTTCTTTAAATTAAGTGACCGGCTTACCTAAAAGCAGGACGGCGGGTAGTCAGGTCTTCAACGCGATTCTCGTCGTCGTATGCCGATTAACCAAATACGTAATCCTTATCCCTACACGGGCTAACACAAATACGGGACAGTTCGCAAAACTGTTTTTCGAACGTATCGAATGCGTATTCGGCACCCCTAAAAGCATCGTTAGTAATCGCGATAGCCGCATCACCAGTGCCTTTTAGGAAAAAATGTGCAAACACCAAATCATTAAAAAACGCATATCGACCGCCTACCATCCTCAAACGGACGGACAAACGGAAGTCCTTAACCGCGTTATCGAAAATTACCTCCGCAATTACTACGCCGGTTCGGAAAATTCCTAGGCATTACTATTACCGTTAGCAGCCTACGCCTATAACAACAGCAGGAATTTCACCACAAGGCACTCGCCGTTCTATTTCCTATACGGATCGGATTGCGAAATACGGATTGATATTGCGGACAATATCCCTAAAGGGAGGGTACCCGCAGCAAAAAACCGCATCGAACGACTTCATGCATTGCGCAAGGAGCTTAAAAAAACGTTACTGCAAGCACAAAAACGGTCAGCTAAATACTACAACAAAAACCACATCCTTATGCAATTCGCAATTAAAAAGTTAGTCAAAATGTCTACGAAAAACCTGCGTTTAAAGGACAAAAAGTTAGCATTTAAATGGATCGGTCCTTTCCAAATCACCGAACGCATCGGTCAGCAAGCCTACCGCCTAACACTTCCTAAACACCACCGCCGCCTTCACGACGTTATCCCCGTACAGTACCTCGAAAAATACACTACTAAAAACAGGGAAACGAAGCACCACTGCCCATGCCAAAGTACGAAAACGACCAAAAGGAATGGGAAGTCGAAAAAGTGCGAAACAAAAAGCGCATCCGAAGCAAAAAGTACTACCTAATCAAATGGAAGGACTGGCCGGCAGAGTACAACACCTAGGAGCCCGAAAAGCACCTTCGCGGCGCACCCACGAAAGTACGAGCCTTCCAAAGGGCCCGGAACAAAAGGAACCAAAAAATTCGAAAACTCCAGGACGTGGAGCCAAGCAGTAAAAAAAAGGACGCCTAAAATCGCCAAATTGGTCATCCTTTTTCAAAGGTTTTACTGGAAACCAACGCCTACCCCAGGCGAAGGAAAGAAACGGTCAGCGCCCTTGCAAGTCCACGAAAACTTGTCGTTGCACCAGGAAAAAAAAGAAGGTTGGAGGCCGAGGACAGCCTCCTTAGAAGGGGGATAGTTGTAACACCCCGCACAGAACTATAACCAGCAGCCCTAGGGGCCGCCACCGGTGGCCTTAAAGGAGGACTCCGGGCGGGGGCTAGAGGGGCGCAAGCCCCGAAGGACGTACGGATCAAAAGAGTTTAGCTTTAGGACACGCATACCGGCTAGCCTCCGCGGATACGGACGCTCAGCCAGTCAAGGTGTATCCAAGCTCCGAACCCTAATAAGGGGACAGAGCATACCCAGCCCCGTACGGACGCCGCGGCGTACCGACGACAACCGAAGGATGGCCGGACGGCCAGGCATAAGAAGGGCCCGAGGGACCTCCTGTGAAGGGAGTTTGGAGGGCAAGCTATCGTTTTTGTTTCCACCTACCCATTACCATAGGCTTGTTGAGCCCTGCACAAATACGACTGTTGAACTGCTGGACCTTTGAGATCTCTTTGAGAGAACCCCCCCTTTTCAGGCTTGACATTGCTGTAGCTTGCTATAGTAGGGCCGAGACCTGTTACATCCGGCCCGGGGGTCGTCGTGGTGCTAAGCCATAATCTGGGCTCTTAACGCTTTTTGGGCAGGTACTACTAAGCGTCCCCGGAAATACAAAACCCGTTTTCGTTCACATAGTATCTTTTGTAAGTGGTTCGGCCTTTCCTAACCTTATCGCCTCCTTAAGCGGCATTGCCCTTCCGGCGGCATCACGTCTAGGCGCGGCATCGCCTTTAACGGCATCCTTCCAGCGGCATCACCTTCCCTAGCGGCATCGCGGCTCTGCGCGGCATCGCCTCTAGCGGCATCGCCTTCCTCGGCGGCATCGCGTCTCCGCGCGGCATCGCTTCTAGCGGCATCGCGACCCTGCGCGGCATCGTGTCTCTGCACGGCATTATGTCTTTGCATGGCATCGCTTTTAGCGGCATCGTATCTCTGCACGGCATCATGTCTCTGCATGGCATCGCTTTTAGCGGCATCGCGACCCTACGCGGCATCGTGTCTTTGCACGGCATCATATCTTTGCATGGCATCGCTTTTAGCGGCATCGCGACCCTGCGCGGCATCGTATCTCTGCACGGCATCATATCTTTGCATGGCATCGCTTCCAGCGGCATCGCTTTTTGCGGCATCGCGTCTTTGCGCGGTATTACCTCTTTGGGCGGCCACGCTTATCCTAGCGGGCTAATCTTTTTGGATCCCGGCGCTATCCTTTACTAAAGCGCGCAATGCGACAACTTTTTAGTCCTACGTTTGTAACCGCCTAACCAATTGGTATGTTATTCAGCCTAGTTCATCGGCTTTAGCCGTTTCGTCCTTTATTAGTTCGATAATAACAGGGCGAGGGAGTAGTTGGTTATAAACAACGCTCCCAGCTCCAAACTCCTCTGCCAGCAGTTCTTCTTCTGCCCGGGGCTAAGCCGTCGCGGACCTTTCTAAGTCACCCTCTAAGCTAAGCTTTGCCTGCCACTCTCGTCTCTTATTGCGAATAAGGGCTGCGATAGGAATTTGCATAGCCATTTGCAGCTCAAACCGTAAAAATTGGTTACTTTCGGCAACTTTCGAACGTACCCGTTTTAAGCGAGGCTTTAATGGCATTTGTTTTTCGTTCTTCCCTTTTATAAAGGCATCAATTCGGGTAAAATAATTCAAAAAGTTAACGCTATAACTACTCCCTTTTAAGCGGGCGCGTTGCCTCTTCTTTAGGTCGCGAACCCAAGTCGGAATTTTTTTTGCAATTTGCATATATTGCTTTATAACATCTAGATAATTCTTTTAAATCGTTAATGTAGTTATTTGTTGGGTTAATTTATCTAGCAGGTACGGCAATAAATTTAATTTAGCCGCTAAAAACGGGACGACGTTTTCGTATATAATCTTTCCCCCTATATAATTTGGCTTTTTGGACAAACCATCGGCGGGGTTGGTTTTGCTTGCTTTGTGTTCGATGTTAAAGTCAAATTGCGACAGTTTGTATACCCAGCGTACCAGCTTCCCGCGGAGGTTTTTTGCGGGTGTTTGGATTACTCCCTTTAGGGTTTAGTAGTCCGTTAGTATTGTAAATACTTTGGAAGCTCTTTTTAGGTATTGTCGCCAGTGCTTTAGCGATTCGATAATCGCTAGCAGCTCCTATTGGCCCGTAGCCTATTTTTACTTCGCGTCGGTTAGTTTGCGGGAATAAAAGGCCATAAGGTGCCATTTGCCATTTGTTAGTTGCAATAAAATGCTAAAAATGGCTTTCGTGGAAGCGTTTATTTCCACTCGTGTTTCTTTAATCGGGTCCCAATATTTTAAAATAATAGCGTTCCCAAAGGCTTCCTTTAATCCTTCGAATGCTTTAGTTACCAACGGCGGCCAGTCGAATATCCCTTTTTTTTACCGTTTTAGCTGCCCTTAAATAGCTCGGTTATAAATGCGACTACGCGCGAATAGCTAAGGATAAATTTGCGGTAAAAGTTGGCGAAGCCTAGGAACATTTGGATGTCCCTATAGGATTCGGGTGGTTGCTACTCCTAAATGGCCTTTATGCGATTAGGGTTTATGGAAATGCCTTCTTTAAAAACCCGGAAGCCCAAAAACTCGACGTGGTTTTGGAAAAACTCGCACTTGGACTGCTTTGCGTATAGCTCGTGCAGCCGGAATCGTTTTAGGATTTGTTTTACATGCATTTCGTACTCCTCCTTAATTTGGGAAAATACGATAATATCGTTAAAATATATTACGCAAATGTAGTTTATTAGCTTTACTAGCGCTCGATGCATGTAGGCTTAGAACGTTAACGGGGCGTTAGTTAATTTAAAAGGTATAATAGTGTATTCGAATAGCCCGTATTTAGTACGGAAGGCTGTTTTCCACTGATTTTGCTTTCTAATCCGGATGCAATAATATGCGTCCTTTAAATCCAGCTTGGAAAACCACCTCGCTTTTGCTAGCCTGTCTATTAAATCAAAGATAAGCGGTAAAGGATATCGGTTTTTGCGAGTAATTCGGTTAAGGGCGCGGTAATCAACGCATAAGCGCAACGTGCCGTTTTTTTTAAGGACGAATAGCACGGGGGATCCTGCGTCGGCCTCGAAAGGGTTAACCCTTCCTAAAGCCAAGTTCTTTTAAAAGTATTCCTTTAACGCTATTATTTGCTTTTCCGAAGTTGGGTATAAGGCGCCTATTAGGGGTTTAGTCCTTTTTTTTAATTCGATAGCGTATTCCGCTCCTTTTAGTAATGGAAGTACCTTAGCCCGTCGGCTCGAAAACACGTCGGCATAGGCTTAAAGGCGCGGGTCGAAGGGTTCGGCCAGCTCTTTTTCGTTCTCGTCGTTAAATAAGGGGACCGTGGGCTCGTATGCATTAAGCTGGTAATACGTTACCGTAACATACCCGATAACGGCCCTCGTTAGCTGCATTTGGTATGCTAATAAGCCTAAAGCAACGGCGGCCGCCCAATTACTTGGGTTAGGGACGCGTGTCGTTTTAAACTCCCAGAATTAGTCGGCGTTAAATAGGTTAATGCCTTTTTGGGCTATCGTGGGATGCCTAATAAAGATATTTAATACGTCCGCACTTTTGCGGATAGCGTAAAATAGCGCGGTAATGGTTCGCTTTTAGCCTTTCCGATTTTGGGCTTTTAAAGTAATGTAATAAGCCCTATAACATTTGATAGGTGCGTTTTGGATTCCGATAAGCTCGGGGATCGGTTCGGAAGCCCCGGGAAGTTTAAATTTCCTAATAAACCTATAGCTTATTATATTCGCTACGGCGCTTATGTCCAGGTCTATTAGCACTTTAATTTATCGTTTTGTCGTTTAAACGTTTATGCCCGTCCTAAAGGAACGGCTATAGCCTTTTATATTAAGGATGTTAAAGCCGCGAAGGTAAAGGTCGTTTAGCGGCTGTCCTCGTTTTCCGACTTATCGTTATACTTTATTTGGGAATAATAGCGGTCGTTTCGAGCTAGGGTATGTTCGTTTTCGCCGCTGCCGTTATTTTTACGGTTATAATTAAGTTCGTTATTTTCGAAGTATTAAACGTCAATTGCTTTTACTTTTTTAGGTTTAATAAAGCAGTTAGCAGCCTAATAACCCGTTTTTTTATAATTATAGCATGTTCTGGGCTTCGGTCCCGTATGGTCCATTCGTTTAGCTTTGCCGTCGTAGCTTAATGGCTTTTTTGTTTAAAGCGTACTAGATTTAAGGAACCGATAGTTTCCCGACCTTTTTTTATAACGGCGGGAGTCCTGCCGTTTGGAGTCGAAACGGCGCGAGTTATTACGGCCGTTAAACCGGCGGTCCTTTTGCCGGTTAAGCCGTCCTTTTCGTCCGTCCCTTTTTCGGGAGTGGTATCTTAAAAAGCGCTAATTCCTATAAAGCTTTTGGGATTAGCGATGCTCGAACGTTCTATTAGAAGGTTTGCCTTTTTTAATAGCCCATTTCTTTTCGGCTGCGTTAGCAACGTCCTTAGGGGTATCCCAATTGGTTTGCGCGTCGGCTATTAGCTTATTTTATAACTAATTTTGCAAATGGAAGGAAAACTTTTTCGATAGGCGAAATAGTTGCTAAAGGTCCGTCTACGAAGCTTTAGGTTTAATTTTTTATGCTGATATTTGCCATTTGGTAAAGAACGATACCGGGGATTTTTAATAACTTTAGTGTAATTGTTTGTAACTAATCCAGCTATGGTGGATTTAAATGGTCGGGTTAATTTATCCCTTTTCGAAGTAGTTAACGAAATCTTTTTATAGCTACTAATGGGATTCGGCCGAATTATATAATTTTTTAGCGTAAGTCCTCCAATTAGCGGCTATTTCGTAATGTAGCCAAGGCATTACTTAAGTTATTTGCATTTAGTTAGGGGCGCTATCGTATAACGCATTCCCTTTTTTAATGCTTTAAACCCAATTCCTTACCTCCGAAAGGGTAGCGTTGGCTTTAAAAGTATTAACGCTATATTTCGGGGGTTTGTTATAACGCGGTATAGGGGCGTAATTTTAAGATTTAAATAACAGGATCTTTCGAAAAAGTTCTATCATTTAGGCCGTGCTTCCGTCGCGGTGTTCTTTTATAAAGCGGCGGTCGTCCGGTTCGGGGGACTTGGAACGTTAAATTGGAGCGCGCGATTAATTCGACCTTATACGGTACGTGTAATAAAAAGATCGTAAGTTGCGGGAAATGTCCTTGGATCCGTAGCTGGAAGGGCTACGGGATCGGGGTTCGTCGCGCTTTAAAAATCGGGCTTTTCGTATCGTCAACTCCTTTTGTCGGTGTTTTTAATACTGTTTTTCCCTATGCTTGGGTTTCGGGGGACCGTATCTTTTGCGCGGGGGCTCCTCTTTGCAACGACTAACGAGGTTACGTCGGTTTTTGTATACGTAATCGACGTTTTTTTCGGAATCGGGGTCGTTGGTAAGGGCGGAAGCCCGACTAGCGGGTCGGGTTCGCTTTTGCGAGTAGCGGCTAACGCGATCCAGGAGGTCGCGGAGGGCGCCGCTGCCCCCTTCCTGTATAAGGTCTCGTAGGTCCTGCTCGAGTTGGTTGGACGCGGTTTTGGCGGGCGGGGGTGCCGGCTCACGAGAGAGAGAGAGAGAGAGAGAGTATATTTAACGTCATTATATCGGGATCTACCAGTCCCTGCCTCCCAAGGGGCATATGACGTGCTAGCGCTACCTAAGCTTAACACTAGGCTACATGTTGCTATTAAGGCGGCTAGCAGATTAAACCCGAAGGCACACGGAAGTCGGGCCGCATTCCGGCGCTCCTTGCTAGTGAGCGGGCGATCGGCGGTAGGGCGTATATATATACGCCGGGGCGTTGTGAAG
>JNVV01000103.1:0-27736 GCA_000733355.1 Falciphora oryzae
ACCCACACGACCACCCGGACCAGGGAATCCAGGATCAGGGAAATCCAGGAACCCAGACCACCAAATCCAGGAACCCAGACCACCAAATCCAAGAATCCAGAGAATCCAGGAACCCACACCACCAACTCCAGGAAAGGATCCAGGAGCCTGCAAATCTATGAACCAAAACCGTGACGACTGAAGGCTGCACCAAACTCCTGGCAGTTTGCGCCAAAGTCCTAGCGTGGTGCACCAAAGACCCAGGCAGGGCACATCGGCGAGTTGGGCAAAAAACTAAAATTGAAACAGGGCACCCAAATCTCCGGCGAGTTGTACCCAAATCTCTAGCAGCGCCTATTCAAATCTCAGGCGGGGCACCCAAATCCCTGGCGGGGTTTACTCAAATCTCAGGCGGGGCACCCAAATCTTAGGCGGGGTGTACTTAAATCTCAAGCGGGGGCACCCAAATCCCTGGCGGGGTGTACCCAGATCTCAGGCGTGGTACACCCAATCACTGGCAGCGCGTACTTGAATCTCTGACGGGGGCACCCAAATCCAAGGCAAGATCCCTTAAGATTTAACACTCACTCGGCGTGCTTAATAAATCCTGTTTGATTTCCGCGACCATCCTTCGCTTATCGAATGATTGACCTGGTTTAATTGCCAATTCTGCTGCCTTTGCGAGACGTATACATGCCTTGATGAGCTCGTCGGGTACATATTGCAAGACGGTAGAGGCTAGGAATTTTTGCGTTTGCTTGTTTATTTTCGACGAGTTTTTGCTTGGATGAAATTAGCGCAAGACTGTCACGGCTCTGGCATATCTAGCTAAGCCCAATCCCACTAGACCAAAAGGACGAGAAGATACAAGTTCCTTGGACTTGTATCCCACGTTGGGCTTAGTACCTTGGTGCAAACGAGACATGGCTGCGTCTGCCCAACAAGGCATGCCGCGCCATCACAAAGACTGGATAAAAACGAAATATGTACCCACACGATGCTCTCAGCTACTTCGGAGTAGATGATGAGGAAAAAGGGTGACGGTCCTGCAAGCGTCCCCCAACACCTTGCGGCTTGTTTGCGTCGTATCAAGTCGCGTCTCGAGACGGCTTGCGGCTGAGCACTTTTGTACAGAGTGTGTGCGACGCACACGTTACGCTCACCCCGCTTTCCTTGATTTCCTCTTTCAGAGGCTGTCCGCTTTCCTCGGATCCTTTTTTCCGAGGCTATAATATCCTCCAGGGACTTGAAAACGCGTAGCAACTGTATATGAGCAAGCCTTGAGCGTATACGATCGCTCCCTTTTATGGCGCTGTCCAGCACTTGAAAGGCGGTAATAACGTGGGGATCCGAGCTTGGCGTGCTGCTGGGTAACGACGTTTTCGCGAGTATTAATATCCAGTTTTCTAAAATAGACTTAAAATTAGCCGCAAAGAATGTTATCGCTTCGGGCCTGACAAGCTGAGAAGGCTGAGTTAGCAGCCGTAACAGATTCTTGGTCCTCTTTTTCGTATACACTCGCTTCCTAGCATTCTCTGGCTGCACGCTTCGTACGCTGCGGGCCGGTACGGCCTGTTGCTTGCGGCTCTGGAATTGCTGTGGTCCTGTTGAGGAACTGACTTCGTCCAAGTCGATGTCTATGGGATCGCACATAGCGTCGAATTTACCGTCCGGAGCGATATGTGGCTGGCACACTTTTTAAAGGGTAGTGTTCGCTAGATTCAAAGGCGAGGAGACGGTAAGCTTTATCTAGCATGTAAGCTGATGTGCGCCCAGGTCCAGGGTCGGCGATTTATTGTGGAAATGGGCAAGTCGGTGTATGTTGAAGCCAGGCTCCCGGCTATGTCCAGTTCCTCGTATGTACACGCCACCTGGAGCCAGGATCACGGCTGCGGCTACGTCCGGCCAGCCAGACAGACGGGCGGACCCAAGACACCCACTATGATTGACCGAGGATGTATACTATCGCCGACTGAACTATCGCAGGTGGTTATTAATTAATGGCGGAGGTGCCTATCCACGCCAAGAGGGGCAAGGGTTTACTACGTATAAGCCTTACGATAGTGATGAAGATGACTCCTGCCACTGCTGTGTGACGATCAGGTGAATCCTGGGTAAGGATTGTTAGAAGTATTCGACCCCGACGGAGGATACAGCCACGTGATCGTCACGTGACGTGATCCGCGCCCCCTAGAAGTGCAGGGCGGGCCGGATGGGACTCTAGTTCTGCTCTTCTACACAATCAGTCAATCAAGTCTTTGCCCCTATTTTAATAAGGATTCGGGATTAGAAAGGGGTTGTTTTTAAGGTAGACAGTTTAGGCTGCGAACAGTGTACTGAAGTGATCGGTCTCTCCAAGAAAGAGATGTATTGTGCAAGTTACTGAAGATCCAGTAGCTAAGAACTATATAAGCTATCTAGGTAGGGAGCGTGTGTTTATATAAACTGTGGTCTTGGCTTGATCTTTGTGATCTTTGGAGATCACTTAGATCCTGACCTGTGTGATCTGGAGAGATCACTGAGACCACTTGTCTTGGCGTTATTATCTTATCGCCACGTGGACTGGTGGGTCCCGTTGTTCTTTCGTTGCGGGGCTTCCCATCGTGCGGGGCACTTCTCTCCCTTGCGTTAGTGCGTCCGAAGACCGGTCGTAACATAGGCCTTGTCACTTGGTCATATTCCCGGCATTCACGCTTTCGTTGGCTTTCCTTTCCCTGATTTGTTTCCCTTTTTCTTCTTGGGTATCTTGGATCCTACCCCGCCCCCTGAGCTGCAGCAACCACCTTTTTGGCCGCCGTTTTGGGTGCGCTTTGTGCCGAAGCCGCCGCTTTCTGCTGGCCGGCCGGTGCTGGCGGTGGGGATAGACGCCGAAGCGCTCGCCAAGAAGCTCGCGCATGCGAGTACAGGTGCGGGATTCCGCGACCCAGAAACCAAACGCCTCGCGTCCATCGACTTCGCCTTCAGCATCCCTTCGCAGATGGCGCGCACGCGCGCTCCTTCGCGCGCTCAACTTTTTGCCGGGCATCTCGATACCGGAAATCTGGGGATGGTTTCAAAAACGTTTATTTTGGGCGGAGGTAATGTCTGTCGCGGTGCTGCTGCTCTTCCTAATATCACGGACTGACATTTGGTGCAAAAAGCAGTATGGACCACCGAGCCCCACTGGCACACCGTTTGCAGGTCACAGCAGTTATGCAGGTTCGATGTATTATTTAATTTGCACGCGGGTTTGGAGATAAAGTCGTTTGACGCTCAACTAGTTATCTGTCTTCGGTAATTCTTTCCCCATAAAGTACAGCCGTTCTGACGTGGCCCACCCCAGCATGCATACCCTTTCCTCTGAATTTTCACCGACCAAGCGGTGTACCTTGTTGAGGCTAATACGGTTGGGACTCGCATTTAGGCCACGCGCATTACGAGGCGTACCGATAAGAGTGCACTCCAGCCTCCATTCAAGTTCGACAGCCAATCAGACAACGAAAGGGTGAACTCTCCGCATTAGCTTGACAGCCGCACCGTCAGCCTTGCCTTACATGCCTCACTCTCACACATTCCCTTCGGCGTGGGCCATATGGCCACAGCCGATGCTCGAGATTCCTGAAGCGTCACGTACCTTTCTACTCTTCTGCCCTTTTACCGGGCCAACTTGCCTTGCTGTCCCTGTCAAAAGGTGACAGGAATTCAGAAAAGACTGCAGGTCGCGCTGTACAAATCAGAATGGATTGCTGCAGCGCTCGCATGCCTGAGACTCGGATTTGGGCGGCGGCGGGTCAGTCGCTCACGTCAGTGCGGGGGCCCATCCCGCGTCCCTGGTCCAGGTCCCTGGCAAGTCTGTCCGATGCCAGGGCAAGCCGGTGGCCGGGTGTCGCCGATGCTGTTCGTGCTAGGAATTGGGAGGCGAGGGCTGACATGCTCGGCTGTTATTCTAACTCCCGGCTCCAGGCTTTG
This sequence comes from Falciphora oryzae, assembly GCA_000733355.1. Classification (NCBI taxonomy): domain Eukaryota; kingdom Fungi; phylum Ascomycota; class Sordariomycetes; order Magnaporthales; family Magnaporthaceae; genus Falciphora; species Falciphora oryzae. The sequence continues at coordinate 3,928 of JNVV01000103.1, forward strand.
GGTTCCCACGAGGCCACATATAAGTTCAAGGCATCCTTTCCTTGGGACAAAGACAATACGGACCCCACTGCACTGGTTCCGGCTCGCGCGGATCAATTTCTTCTGGATTTATAATATGATAGGCCGAATACCAAAGCCACGGCGTTTTGAATGTAATCCTCGCCCAAATGTGCAAAGTAATGAGAGTAGCGAAAGTTACACAGGGACGTACAGATGTCGCGGTACATGGGTGTACATTGCACGAGAGCTGAAGCACAAGTTAGTCGAACAGAGACGTGCGAGGAGTGTAGGCAATAAAGGGGAATCGGTTATGTGCAAAATAGTGCCGACAGTTGCATATGGTTCCGAGTGCAGAGAGCTTGCGGCAAGACGGTGCAGGTCGGAGCAAAAAGTAGATACAAGGACCTGCAGCCAGGTGCAGTGAAGCCGGCAAGCTGCAGTAGTAGATACAATGAAGTGCAGCCAATCACATATTAAGTATAACTAAGAATCTATACAAATATACACCCCATTAAAGGAGGGCAAGGTCGTCTTTTTGGCCCAAATCTAAATCCATTTTATCCGCGGCTTCATTTCTTTTCCCTTGGGAAAGTAGAGAAGCTCTGACCCCTGTGACAGCCCCCGCAGTTCCGTCAAATCTCCAGACCTAATTGCCTCCTCCGTCATTCCTGTAATGCATGTACAGGCATCCACAGGCCCAGGCGGAGCATTCCGCTAGACGTGGGCTGCCAGGGTAGCCATAGTGGTTTGGCCCAGCCCAGCCCAGCCCAGCCCGCCAGGTTGCGTGAATGCAGCAAAATCTTAAGCCCTAGGGCGTAAAGACGGGGCCTGGGCGGTGTCTAGGGCACTCACGGTGCCAAATGGAGCCAGTGGGAGGTGCTCGAGGCCCGCCAGCTACCCGCGAACTTGGGGAACGAAGTACCAGAAGCCTGGCTTCGGGTCATTGTAGCCACACCCACACCCGCCTCCGAGGTAACACCCAGATCCAGGCGACACCCAGATGCCAGACGACACCCGGATCCAGGCGACACCCAGACGCCAGACGACACCCGGATCCAGGCGACACCCAGATGCCAGAGAGCGCCCAAGAAAGCCGTTTCGGATAAAACAAGATTCATGAGTGTGCTTTACGAGCGCAGACGAACCGGCAGGCGCTGGGTAGCACTGGCGGGACCCCCTCTTTTTTCTCGTATATTCGGATGTAGCTGAGACGGCCGTGTACGTACTTCCACTTGATGGGCGACTACTAAAGCTTATATCACAGTTGGCTCAAAGGGATTGGAGAGACAATGCTGCAATTTACCCGAGAGTTGGATTGGCGACCCAAAGCTACAGAAGAAAGTAAACAAAGATGTGTTGCATCTTGCTCGGGCCCCGCGATCTAAGAGTCTGCGGCGGGGTCCTGGGTAGTGGGGCGCAAGCCGGAGAGGGCTCGCCGCGCCATAACAGCTTACATTTAACAGACACAGGTCTGACCAAATTATCATGGCTACCTTGGCAGCCAACGTCCGGCAGAATGCTCTGTTTGCGCTTGTGGACGTCTGCGCTCGGATTATGGGAATGGCTGAGGAAGCAAGCAAATCTGGAGATTTGACAGAATTGCGGGGTGCTGTTACAGGAATCAAAGCTTCTCTATTTTCGAAAATGGATTTGCCTGTCGAAAAGACGAGGCCAGCCTGAACCCTTCACCCATCCTCCCCTAAACAGTGGGTACTTGTTATAAATTAGGAGTGTAATAGTGCTGGGGCCCCGGAGTTCGGACCCGGCTGGCCCGCGTCACGCCGCGTTGTCACGATATCCGTATCGGGCAAAGAGACGAGGCTGCGATGTACCCGTAGGGTTGATTTGGCTATCTAAAGCTAAGGAACAGGAAGGAATCGCGGTGCTCCGCACCGGGATTGATTGGCAGGGTTTTCTGTGCGGCCAAGTGGTGCGCGGGCCAACGGCCGCCACGTGACCGCCCTTCCTGGGAGCCTGAGGACCGGCAAGCCCAAGAGGGCCTGCCGTGCCATAACACGCGTCATGAAAACGGATCTCCGTGCAATCGGGACCTGGAGACCACGGGACAGTCCGGGCAGAGCCAAGTGACGCCTGTATATTGTGGAAGGACCGCTCCCTGGAGAGACGTACTTCTTGCTCTGTTCTTTGTATGTTGCTTATCCAAAAACCTAATACCATACAGATCCCTATCAAGTATTTCTACTTGCCCTGTTTGCACCTCCTTATATCTCATCTGCTGCGGGTCGAGTTCGTTGCACACGGGTGCTTGTTCTAAACTCCTCTCCATCCCACCATGCCTTCTGCACTCACAGGATGATCTTGGCCCCAATAATGCACTGCTTAAGTCTGAGAGCGCTTCCAGACTGACACACCGTCTCTCCAGCAGCGAGCGTTGCCAACAAATTGACGCAGCCGACGAACGCGCGTCCGGCCGTTTATTAGGACCGACGAATCATAGGGTGGACGGAGAATTCAGAGCCGCATGGCCCTCGTGAAACCGCACCGGCTTCGTCGCCGCCACTCTAGCTAGTGCATGACGGCCCATTTCCAGGATGTCAAGGCTACCCCGCCAAAAACCCCCCAAAACAATCAGCGGCATCATGATTAGTCATGATCTGCTTTTTTATGTCCGGGCAGCTGTGGGACAGAGACAAGGCTGTCAATCGACGCCCATTGTTACACAGTGTTCATGTCCCCTTGATTGCCCAAGTCGAGCCAGAAATGCGGGCGGGTGTACCAGAGGCTTGGCAGTGTCCAGGGTCCGGGATCTGGGAGGTGTGGGAGCCGCGGTCCGGGTGGATGTTGGCCTGACACCTGGATTCTGGCCACGGTCCCAAATTCGGGACGAAAGCGTTCAATTGCCATGTGGCAGGCGGCGAAGCCAGATTTTAGGCAGCACAAGCTGTGCGATATCGAACTGCGATGAACAAGGTGGAAGAAACGCGACGAAGAAAGCGACGAAACACGGTAAAACGAATGCGACAAAAGGCGACAATAAAAAACGAAACGCGGCAGAAGACGCAACGAAACGTTAACAAAGGGAGCAGCTAAAAAATCAAGTATACAGTTTATAGTACAGTATGCTCTGCCGTATCGGGCTCAGCGCCTGCGGATTCCCCCAATATTTTTCACAGTAACACAAAGCTTTTAGCACCTGGTGACCTCGCTAACCTCCAGCGCTCATCTCGCTGACCGCTCAAGCCCTCCAGAGAGTTTGAGCCCCTAATCAGCCTAAAGGACTGCTGAAAGATTAGCGACCGCTGCGACAGCTGAAGCAATACTGTAATTTGTCGGCATAGTCAAACTGAAAGTGGTGATCATCTAAATCCATCTCGCCAAGTAAATATTGCGACACTTTCATTGCGACGCTCCTAGTGTCACATGATTGGCCGGATCTCACTGCGGAGCTTGCTAATCGTGCCAGTTCCTTGCAGGCAGTGATGAGCTTGGCAGGAGACTCCCGCGCAACATGGGATGCTACAGCTTTCAGCATTGGCATGTCAAACCCTGAGGATCTATCGCTGTACAGACAGTCAGCTTCGGACGAGATGGAACGAAGGGCAAGGGGACGCGCACGCCATTCTCTCGGCTACGTTGGAGTAGGCGAGGAGGAAAAATGGCGGTTCTACCGCGAGCTCTCTCAACCGCCTCGCATATCGTGTGCGCTCCAGGAGCCTGGCCTTTGATATTGGCCGCTTTTGCGCACTCATGTAGATGTTAACAGAAACACTCGAAACACCGTATCCGGGTTTCAAGTCGATCCTTCCGTTTCGATGGTCGGAGCTAATGATGCGCTCAAGGGATTCGAACATGCATAGTAATTGGATAGATGCGAGCCTTTGGACTATGCGAGTACTTTCTCGCCCAGACATGATGCGATCTAGTTCCTTGAAGGCAGAAACCACGCGGGGATCCGAACTGGTGGCATCGTTGGGCAACGTGGTCTTCCTCAGCATGGAGATCCATTCCGCGAGAGCCATCTCGCAATTCTCGGCAAAAAATGTCAACGGATCACGTCTGACAAGCCTGGAGGAAACTTCTTCGACGGCCAATAGGGTTCTTCCGTTGTTTGCCTTTTTAGAAGGGCCGCGCGCCCCCGACTGCCTATGCTTTGGTGTTGCTTTCGCCTTTTTGGACACGCGTCTACGTCTCTTTGCCTTTGCTGCGCTGTCCAGCCCGGAACGGGCGTGGGCCGTCCTGCCGTCGTGAATATCCATTACATCGTGCATAACGTCTAACCTGTTGCCCTGCGTATTCTGTACCTACGCGTCAAAGTAAAGGGGGACAAACTGATAAAGCATTGGGAATCACGAAGTGATGAGGTCATGCTGTCACTGGGCGCATGCCGAGTTATATTTCGAGGCGCCACATTGCAATCCAGGAACGCGGCTCCGGTGATGAGCCTTGGTCCGGGACTACGGCCGTGCTGCCAAGGTCGTGGCCCTTGGGCTCTAAGAACGGTGGCCTGACAACAAGACCGCAAAATGGGCCGGCGGATTGGCAGTCCAGAACCGGGTGAGTCCAGAAACCAGGACAGGAGGCGGCGGGAATGGAACGGGCGTGCAGGGAGCGCGTGGAAACTTGACTTGCTGTTTGTAAGCCGCTCAGCCCAGACCGGCAGGGTGCAGCAAACTCTATAGGGAAACGGTCCTGGGGCATAAAGGTGGGGGTCTGGGCGATGTTTGGGGGATTTACAGCGCTAAATGGAACCAGTGGGAGGTGCTCGAGGCCCTCCGGCTACGCGTACTTGGCTTCAGGTCATTGCAGCCATATGCTAGGCCGCGCACAAGCCCCAGGCCACACCGGAGGCCACACCGCACCTATACCTTACGCCGCAGCCGCACCCTATGGCTTTTCAGCCATCAACGCCCAAGCCGCGCTTGAAAGATTAAGCTCTAACTAAACTACGTTGTCAGGGACCTGTACAGTAGGCACTGGTGATAGGTATATCTAATCAGAGAGCGTTCCATGAGGGACCGACTTACTTCCCGTCCTCCTGGGATCGGGCTTCGACTATATACACGATACCATGCTCCCAGTCCTCTGTCTTTCAGGTATAAAACTTTTGGGCCTCCGGTGTCTCGGACGGGCATGGCCCTCTAGCCGAGACTGGAGGTCCGGCACCCGTCAGGCGGTCCTGCCGCTGCCATGTCTCCGAGCCTAGCCATCCTACACACATTCCCATAAAGCTATCTCTTCGAGCCCTAGGCCTGAAAGAAACAAATAGTATTTTAACATTCGTAAACTAGCTCAAAAGATTAAAGGAATGTTTGATTTGGGTGGCCACAAATTCACGAAGATTAAATGAAGGGTCGAATCCGGCTGCGGTTTTTGCTGCTTCAGTGAGACGAGCACAGATACCCACGAGCCGGTCAGGACATTTTTCCAGAATTCTAGTTGCTACTAGCTTCAAAGTCGCACCATCTGTGCTTTTAAAGCTTTTACTGTGGGATTGTCAGTGGTAAGAAGTTTTGAAAGGAAAGGGCCACATATACGATCGCCTCAGCTGCGTCTGAGTGGATTAAGACACCGAGTGGTGCCAATATCGCCAGGTCGTTCCATCTTCTGCTAAACCGCTTACGGCTTTGTTTTAGCTTACGTCTTAATTCCACTGTATTCGAATGCTTCTTTTGGGCTTTCATATATATATCCATAGCAATACGCGCATTAGTGTAAGAAGCTTCGCGGGGGATCCGTCCATTCCCTCTGTCGGACTTTATAACGGCTTCAAGGGAGATAAAAAGCCGTGCTAGTTGGACGTATGCGAGTCGTCGAAGCAAATAGTCGCTCTCCCTTCCAGTTATGATGCCGTCTACGGTTCTAAATGCCCCGACCCAATAAGGGTCAGAACTCGAGATGTTATGCTGCGAGGTTGTCTGGCGGAGTAATGAAATCCAGTTTATCAGGATTTTCTCGCACTTGGTAGCAAAGGACTTGATCGGGTCATCTCCGAGAAGCCTGTAGGTAAGAGAAGTTACCCGTGCTAAATTTTTAAGATTATGGATTGGATCCGGTGTTTGAACCTCTAGTGCTGCCATAGCCGCTGCGCTAAGAGGTTTTTCGCCTCCCTGGTGGTTACACTTGCAATGGCAAATTAAATTACTCGTTTCGGCTTGTAGATTCTCTGGTTTGAAGCCACTTCCCGTAGGGAGTTTGCCATAAGCGTCATGGCTGTAGTCCCTAGGCGCTTGGTTGATGTCTACACGCTCGGGATCCAATGGGTTGCTTTCACAAGCCGTTTCGTCGTGCTTACCAATGGACGTAGGTTCGACGACTGCTTTGGGCAGATTACTGGCATTAGGTCGCTTTGCATTGGGCCGCAAGCTCGGTAGTTTAAGCATTTTTACAAGTTTATCGACTTGACAACTTCGTCCGCCAGCGGACGGGCTTTTACTTCGGTGGTAGGAGGGTCGTATAAAAGGCGACTAGGAGGTAAATTTCTACTACAGGCCATAGATGTTTGATCCATATGAACTGGAACCAGTGCAAGTCCCGTGCGATCCGAATTGCTTTTCGGAGACAAAGATGCCTTGAACTTATATATGGCCTTGTGGGAGCCCGAAATCGGGAATTGGGAAGCATTGTCCGGATTTTGGATACCGGCCATCACAACCCGGATCAAAGCCACCGTCCATCCGGTTGGACGAAGTGCGCGTGTTTCCTCGCTTTCTTGTCCCGTTTCTTCCACCTTGTTCATTGCAGTTCGCCAGGGCCCAGCATCTCATTCATGACCGTTGTGGCCCAGCTGGTGCTGGCTAAAGTCTGGCTCCGCCGCTTGCCACGGCGTTCGACGCATTCGTCCCGGTGTTGGGACCGAAGCTAAAATCCAGGCATCAGGCCGCCTCCCACAAGTCCCAGATCCCGGACCCGGGTCACTGCCAAGCCCTCTGGTGCGCATTTGCGGCTCGACATTTGGGCAACCAAGGGGGACACGCACACTGTGTAACAAAAAGGGTGTCGATTGACAGCTTTGTCTCTGTCCCAGAGTGCTGCCAGGACGCCAAAAAGCAGATCATGACTGACCACAATGTCACCGATTGTTTTGGCGGTTTTGGCCGCGGAGCAGCTGTGGCAGCAGCTTGCCGAATTCTGTGGACCGGGAGCTCCGAGCACCATAAAGCATCCTAATGCCACGTAGTTCTGAACCGCAAGCGGAAAACACAACGGGCGCCTAGGGTGCCCGAATGGTAAAATGGTAAAGAGACGCAAGGACATCTACCAGTGGGAGAGTCGGGTGGCATCTTCCGGCTGCCTTCTGGATAAAAAAGAAAAGAGCGGGGATCGGACAACAAGTTATGCACCGACATTCCTGCTACCCAGACCCAGGACCTGGCCTAAGTGTCTTGAACGCTGAGATGTGCGTCATCGACTTCGGTCACCACAAGACTGGCTGCGGAACCGGGGGGAGGGGGGTGGCCTTGGGTGCCGACGATGGAGGCGCCTGCAAATGACGGAGGTGGAAAACGGCAGCGACGTGAAAATAGGAGGGCGGGTGAGCGTCCATAGTATTTTGCGGCATTGTCAGGCAGAAAAAAAGAAAGCGGGTGGGCAATGACGCGAGAGTGTGCTGTACCCCTAGCTAATTATGCTTCGCCTGCCTGCTGACGGATAAAATGCCAAACCCCTAATACGGATGCGGCTTACCGAGCTCAGCTTCCAGGGGCTGACATTTTCGGCCGAGAGACCCGCAACACGAACGAAATACGCGCTGCAAAAAGGGCCGGAAGACGCTATCGCCGCTAACATTCTACATGGGCTCCGCTACCTGCCCCAGCTGTAGCGCGGTCATTTCCTTACATCTCCAGGGAGCGAGAGTTGTGATTGGCATTCAGCAGTCGGGGACCCAAAAGTGGTACCCCACCAAACATCATCCGCAAAACAAATACCATTAACTACTTTACCGCGTTTCATGCGGCTGGCAAGCGCTCTCTTCGCCGGTGGAAATACCAACGATTTCAGACAGAAGCGACGCCTGCGCTAGAAAGATATTTTTCCAGACTAATGTTTTTACCAACATGGCTTCCTTATTCTCGAGGCCCTGAAAAGATTTCCATTGGGTTTAGCTATCCAGCCATGTTCAAGGTCAAGTTCGCAGTGACCGAGGCCAGATCTTCTGCCGTCATTCGCTCCTTCTCATTAGACAGCATCCCCGCGACGACGGCGACAAGCCAGTCATCATCATATGACCTTAGTAGCTTTAATCTAATGGCTTCTACTATGTCGAGCCACTGTATCATCCTTGCCTGGGCTGGGGATGGCGGAAGGAGGGGATCGGGCCGGGGCCGCGCGATGTCTCGAATGAGCTAAGACTTGACCTGCCGCTCGCTGTCTGGCAGGGGCATATGGCCCAAAAGATATGCCACGACCACGCCGAGCGCCCAAACGTCGGCCGGTGCTGCCCGGCGAGAATAATCCATGTGCTCTCGGGGCACGTACCAGGGCGTGCCGCCCGTGGAGGCGAGGGACCCGTCCAGAGTGGCGAGGCCAAAGTCGATGAGGACTGCGCCCCGGTACTCGCTGAAGAGTATGTTGGAAGGCTTGATATCATTGTGCAGGACGCCTTTCTGGCGCAGGTGAAGAAGCGCCCGGGACATGTCGGCAAGCACGCGCACCGCATGGGCTCGGGTACCCAGGAAGTGCTTGTTGCCCTTGATATCGCACCAGCGTCCGCTGCCGAGGTCTCGTGCGTCGACGCTGTCCATGATCAGGGCCTCGAGCCTGGCGTCGGCGCCGAACAGCTCGACAATCACGTCCTGCCAACGTGGTTTAGCTAAGAACAACCACGTCCTTCAAGAAGGAGAAGGTAGACTTACAGACTTCAGTTTGCGGTGGATGCTATACTCGGCTTTCCACAGTCTGCCACGATCCACGGCGTTATATCTGTCGGCATACATAAAAGCCTTAACCACCACAAGTTTGTCCGGAAAATTTGAATGCTTGGCCTGGAACACCTGCGCCGAGCGCGTTTTGCCCAAAAGCGCCATCCGAAAAAGAGAATACTCCTTCGTCCCGGTGTTTATAACATGCAGCATCTGGCCTTCGGACAATTCGGCCAGCGAATCAAGCCTTCTGATTATTTCGCTGCTCGCGACGGGCTCCAGCTCGGTATCCTCTTGTCGAGTATCGTGCCCCGCTACCTGATCCTGGCTCTCTGGCGGCGCATCCCGCTTGGTCCCTGCGATGGCGGAGAGGGCTTTGAGCTTGACGAGAGCGAGAGAATGTCGGCGAGGGAATATGATGATCTGAATAGACCGGCGGACATCCATTGAGCTGAACCGCCATGCGCCAGGCCCAATAGGTTTGCGGTCGAACAATTTGAGGATGCGGGTTTTCTCCGGCTGTTCGTCGGCACCGCGCCCGTCCTCGTCTCCGGCGGCTATAGGCTCGATCCGGATCTCGGTCTCCTCATCGGAAACTGCCTGAATAGAATCTCTTTGGGAGTCGTAATAGAGCTCGCACTGCACGGGCGACTCGATCCTGCAGCAGATATCGTCCTGACGCTGGGTGACGGCCAAACACTCGGCCGTCAATGCCGTTCCATCTCCTTCAACTTTCTCATCTCTTCCTTCGCCTTTCCCATCTGCTTTTTCACCTTTCCCTTCCCCTTTTTCATCTTTTCTATCTCCTTTTTCATTTTTCCCATCTCCTTTGGAATCCACCTCCCGACGGACCTGAATTCTTTTTGCGCCTGGGACTTGCAAGGCTCCCTGCTCCTCAATAATAAGGATTCGGCACAAAAGATGTTCCGTCGCAAGTTGTGTTATTGGGAAGGCCTTATCGCCTGCGGGGCCTCCATCAGCCCGCGACGCATTTGATGGATGGGCATCCTTTTCTCTCCGACGTTCTTCCAACAACCGTTCGATTGCACCGCTTGAGACGGGATTGGTGGCCTCGGTCGAGCCAGAGGCCGCGGCTTCTACCGCAACCCCTTTCTCCTTGCGGAGATTTTCCACGTACTGTTCGATAACACCACTTGAGATGGGGTTCGTGGCTTGGGTAGAAGGAGGTGGTTGCTGTGATCCAGGGACGGTGGTTGCCGGGGGATCCATCGAAACCGGATAATGCAAGCCGAAGTGAGAAGGGGAAAGGAAGGCAATAAGGAAAAGAGAAAATAGAGGAGAGGGCAGCAAGGAAAAGAGCAAAGGGAGGGGAAAGCAGTAAAAGAGGAAAAAGGAAATGATGACAGCACCGAAAAAATAGAACAAGCAGTGGAGGGCAAAAAGAAAAAGAGAAAAGTGAGTGGAAGGCAGTAATCTCAACGGAAAAAGAAGAGGAGAAGGATATACAGAACAGAGAGATGGGAATGGGGAAGTGACCTAGCCTTTCTATCAGGACGGCGGCCTGGCCGTCCTTATTAACCCGTGCCCATTTCTCATGGGCAGCTCACGGTGGGGAGACAAAATTATCCAGCGAAAATACGAAGTTACATTACGGAGCTTAGGAAACGAAATCGCACAACGGCAGCAAATTCCGAGGGGGAAAAGTAGATGTAAATCGAACAAGATATTGTATCGTTAAAATATGTCTTACTGAACTTGATTCAGATTTTTCCCCCAGTAATCGGTGGAGTTAGGGGACTTTCCCTTTTCCTGTGCTTTGTAGCATGTCATTTGATCCCCTTGGATATTTTGTCCCTCTGGTGTTCATGGCCTTCCTCGATGCACTGCGAGGGGTGAGGGGTCATGTTGGTTGGGTTGAACCCCTCAGCCAATAAATTGGCACGTTCCGCAGGCGTGGCACGTGTTAGCTCGGTGCCTGGACCACGCCCAGAATCGACCTGATGGCCTAACACGCGACGCCCAGTCATCACCTCAATTTACAACTCCACCATTACAGCGAACAAAGCTGCCGCAACCGCCCGGCCGTCGACGAAAATGAATGTCCAACTACCGCCCATCGACTATCACAACCCCGAGTGGCGATGGCCTTCCTGGAAATTCGGCCTCCACATGAGGGTGCTGTTCGAGGACCTTTACCAGGAGTACAACATGGAGCCCTCGCCCATATAGCAGGCCGAAGCCTTCCATCACGACGTTTACGAGATCGCGAACCGCGCATCCTCCCTGGAGGAGTTCTATCGTTTGCTCGGCGAACGCAAAAAGCAGCGCCTGGAGGAACTGAGAAACGCATTCAACAAAGTCGCCACTGCGATCACTGGCCATCCGGCTTTAACCAGCCACATCCCCAATCTCTGGGAGTCTATCGCCCGCTTCACCCACCATCGCACCCTCGACCACCTCGTCGAACATTTCGCCTCCTTTATACCGGACGGCTATTTCGAAGAGCAACAACAACTGCTTGATCGCAACAGTGCGAAATTGGCGAAACTGATGGGCAAACCTTACCGAGGCATCGATGCGGACGGTAAACGAGTCGATGGCAGCAGCGACCCTTTTGAGAAGCCGGACTTGCCACATTTACCTACTTGGCCCCTGCTTCCGATGCCGCCGCAAGGCAGCTCGGGGCCGAAAGAGCACCCACCCGAGCAGCAGCCGCCTATCCCGTCGCCGCCGCGAAGCAGCTCAGATTCCGAGGACCTGTCGCCCGAACAGCAGCTGCCTATAACGCCGCCGCCGCAATCACCGCCACCGTGCCCCGCCGCCCGGATGAGAGACGTCGGAACCCAGACGATGGAGGGCCGCGTGACCAAGAGGAAGCCCGCAGCACCCCGCAGGACGGGCGGTGCTGCTGTCCCCAGGAAGTCAGCCAGGGTAGCAGCACAAGCAGAGGAGTCAGTCGGCGGCGGTGGCGGGTCAAGATACAATCTACGGTTTAAATAAGGCGCCGGAACCACAGGGAGGACCCGTGAGCAGCGGGGTGCGATCACCAGGGGCCGCCGGCAGAGGACGCGTGCTTGAGGCATAGAAGAGAACAATACAGAAGAGGAAAGGATCGATTGCGATTCGGAGTGCAGGGTAAAGACTGGCTAACAGCCGCACACCTGTGTTGTTTTGAGCATTGCATGGCGCTATTGGATGGAAGGGGGCGGGAGGCACATTGGCGTTTTTGATTTTGGGCTGCTTTGATACCATGTCGCTATTGTTTTAGGTTGATACCAAAAGGCAGGAGATGCCAGACTCTCAAGCATTTATACTACGCTTGCCCGAAGGGAAAGTAGGTCGAGTCACCCCGATCATGCCCAAGGAAGGAAACTTGTGCCTGCTTTTGTATGCGGCCTGGCGGTGCTGAACGGCCAGGTCACGTCTCTGCTGTCCATGTGTGCTGCATGGGTCTGCGTCCGCCGATTTGCGGCGACTGCCCTCGTGATGGTGAGAATGCCGTCGAGCCATTGGCAAACTGGACCTCGATGCGGTGTCGATTTTGAACCCCCGTCGCAATGCCATGGCCGTTGATATGGCCATGATCTTTGAGCCGGTGTCGGGAAGCGCCTAGACGCTCTCACCGTCGAGATAACCGCCGATCTTGTCCGTGCCGCTCCCGAGGAGTTGGAGTCGGAAAAGTTTCCTGGAAAGGACGTTCGCGGTCCGCAAGATGCGATTGATGTGCTCCGTGAATGTTTTGGTAGCTTTTAGGAACGCGTTCCCGAGGGTCAGGTGACTAGCAAGCACGTCGAGGACAACGCTGTCCACCATCAACAACCTGACTGTCCTTTATCAAAATCAGGGCCGGTTCGACGAGGCTGAGGCCTTGTACGAAGGCGCGCTGCGGGGCTATAAGGCGCTCGGGCCTGATCACACGTCGACTCTCGACACCGTTCATCCTGGGCGGTTAGCTGGAGGGCCCGGGGAGCCGTATGGTGGGCCACGCGGACCGAGAACAGGCGCAGCTTTTTAAAGTTAACAAACTTTTTAATGTCGAATGTCTGCCGGCCTCCCCGTCCACTGGTTGGCGACGCGGTCAATTACCAGTTTGGCAAGTGGGGCATGGTGGGGCGGGGCGGAGAAGCAGCGAAGCCGGATTTGACCAGGCTGCGACGAATTGAGGTGAATAATGACAAACTGCGATGAGCGACGACTGCGATGGACAGGAGCAACTGGCTCTGGTTCAATCCTGTGGATGTCTCGTATTTTTATGGAGGGCCAACAAGGCGGTGAGCGTGTGCACGCCGGCGGCAATGACGGGCGTGGACGTGCTGATCCATGCGAGGGACAGCATGTTGTCTGTGCAAGTACCTATTCCTCAGCATAGGAAGCTGCGGCCCGTTGCCGATGGCGGGCAATTTGCATGTCATCTGAGCGGCTTGTTAGGAGCATCTCCTGCTTTCCCTTGGCATGCTCGGCCGGCTATTTTGCGCTGGCCCTGCGCCTCGTCCATGCGCTTGCTGCGGCGCTAAGATCATAGGCTGAAGTGGATGCCATGCCGATGCATGTACCTGGAGGTACTTGGAGTGCTGACTGCCTCGGTCCGCGTGCATGGGCTGCTGGCTTTCTGTTTGTGCGAGGGGGTGGAGGCGCGAGCGGTCGTCGCGTCGTGTAGGGGGCAGGCGCGCGGGATCCCGTGGATGGCTTCAGCGGGCCAGATGCGCACGCAATTGAAGTGTGTGGCTCGTTGGATGGGCGTGGCTGCGTGCGACTCCGTTTCATCGCGGGGCATTGCCTGCCAACCATTGACGCCGCACGCTGCAAGCTGTTAGGTTGCGGTGTTCAAAGATAGTGATATGCTCGCGCCAAGACAGTGTGGCGCGTTTGAGAAACAGTGACTTTTGCGTTCGATGAGGCATCTGGCTTCCTGACAGTCGCATAGCTGCCACGTCGCGGCGACTGTAAGCTGCGTTTTATCGAGCTGGCGGGTTATGGCACGTCCCGCTTCAGCAATGCTGGCGTCTCCACGTCGGCCCTACCTACAACGGAAACAAATGGCATGAAAACCATGGCACTTCCGCCGCACATCCAAACGCTCACAGACTGGCAGGAACTCAGTAACCGGTAAAATATCGCCTTATGCGCAACCACCGACTTGCCTTTGGCCTCCACTGTATCACCGTGTCTATTATCTGATCTACAAAAACAATACCGCCGCTAGGACGGAGGATGGCGAAGAAAGCCTGCCGTCTGGTGCTTACAGTCCATGCTGAAATGCAGCTTCTCGCATTTTATGACCATCATCTAGACCTTATACCCCGCCTGCTGTTCATGGGGACGAGCAAAAAAGCTTGTTTTCTCTGCTACGAGTTCATGTCCCGGCACCCGCTGACGATCGGGGTGTCGGCCAGGCATCAAAAGCTGTACCCGACATGGATGCCAGCTCCATGCTCATCTACGGTGCGGAAGAAGCATAAAGTCCTGCTCTGGGACCTCAGCCGCCATCTGGAGCAAACGACTCTCCGCGACCTAGAGACTAGATTGGGGGTCCGCCGACCGATGCATATGGATTCTACGGCAGGGCCGTCCTTGACGACTACTGGGACCATTTCGTCAGGGTTGCCGGCTCTGGAACTGCCTCTTCAATCTCAATCTAGAAATGATCAAGACTCATCTTCAAATGCCGCAAAAGTTACAGAGCAACTTAGCTAATGCTGATGACAGGGAAGGGCTGAGGACGGCGGCGTCGGCGCTTTGGCGGGCCTTAGCGATGTTGATGCGCTATTGATACATATGTTCGTCGCCTGGCAGAAGAAATAGGACGGGGGCCGCCTTTTATTTCCAGTTCGTTAATAATACCGCACAGCAGCATGATCTTGCATTTGCCGGGGTCCTCTCGATCCACAGCAGCCTGTTTTGGTTGTCCTGCCGCCACTGGAGGAATTCCTGGTTACCGAGGACCCATTGGTATACATAGTCCAGCAGGCCCCTTGTCCCCCTCAATCCGTGCCTTGCCGCGTCTGGGGTCGGTGGTCTGCAATGCTGTGAGGCAGGGGTTGCCGTTCGCGTCCGCGTAATTGTGGATGGCGGTCGAGACGTTCTTCCAGACGCGAATGCGGGCGTGCCCTGTTAATGTGGGGCTAGGGCACGATTATCGAGCGGGCGTAATCGATCAATGGGCGCACGAAATCGACTGCTGGCCCAGCGGTGGTTCGGCGAGCCAGGATATGAGTCTGGAACGTGGAAGGGTAGGGAATTGAAATTGGTAACGGCAGGCGCGTGATGCTGGCGCATGCGGCTGAATTCGATGGCGGGGCACTGCTGCCAAGTCGTCAACCCCGCTGCAATTCCTGGCGGGTGGTCGCAGTGGGGAACCGTGAGAAGAAACTGTCCAACGACCGTCGTCGCCTCGGAGCGGGCCGCGATCCACGGCTCCACTAAAGCCCAGGTAGCATCTCCCCTTGACGCGCGTTTGTCGCGTCCCAACCATGGGTATTTGGGACACGACCGACAACTTTTCTATGCAAAACCATGGCGCTTGTGGTTACCTCCGAATCAGCCGTCGAAAATGCTCCGCCCGCCGACTCAAACTTGCGATTGCGAACCAATACTGCGGTTTCACCTTCCGCACCGACCATTCCCTCAGCGCCGTCTATCACCTGACTGCGAAACGGAAGCCGCGTGGTGGGGTCAATGATTGGTAGGTGGAGCCGCGCCATCACAAGCAGCAGTTCGCTGAAGCCGTCGATTAAGCACCAGGCAGCCGTCTAACACGACCTTATACTAAATCTTGACCTACCGATACGATACAGACGTCTACCCTCTACGTACGTAGAGTCTTTATCATGCCCCTACCACCAAATAGCAAAAAAAAAAAAAAACAAAGGAAACAAAATCCGTCTACCCTTCAAGACCATAGGCCTTGCTGTGCTAATACCCTCCTCGAACAGATACCCCCTACCGCTGTCGAGCATCCATTTTTGGAAGCATCAGGGATGTTGGCGATGGCGCGCTCGCTCAAAAATGGGGTTCAGGTGGCTGGGGCGGTGGCCTGGTGGAGAGGCTTCGGTTGCCCTGCTGTCGGGTGTCATATATAATCGGAACCAGAATTGCTGACTCGTTGGTAAACACTGTGGAGTTCGTCGGATGATTAAACGCCAAAGATCCTGTAGGGCTGGGTGTTAGCACGATGGAGACATTAATAAAGAGATACATCGCATGGCAAAGGATAGGGACGGCACCACAATTTAAAGACAATGGTTTTACCGTTTTTAACACGACGGCATCCCGCGAATCCATCATGGCCACGGACTCATGTCTGTACGCTCTTCATCGGGCAGCTGAGCCTAAAGTCACGACTCGGGGTCCACGTCACCCTCTCGAACGATATCGAATTCGGACACTGAGCTTCCCCAACAACCGCCTCTAGCGTTCTGCGCAGCCTGGTCTCGCAGTACCGACAGAGGGTTTAGGCTCCCAAGTGCAATCTAGTTGCCGTACTTGATTGTTCTCGTCCTTTTGCCGGGTCTGGGTGGGAGCCTACCTTGTAAAGCCGTGACACTCTCGATACTTTCGCCGTCTCCCAAAATCCTTTCACGGCCAGCCAAGTTCCACGCACGACCTGGGCGGGCTTTACTCTGCCATTGATAAGGATGGAGCCGAGCAAGAGAGCAAACACGAGCGGTAGGGCCGTAGCGGGATACACCCAGAACTGTTCGTGGCCAGGCTGGTACTTGTCGGTCATGCTGAAAAGGCTGGCGACCCATGACAGCGGCACGAAAACGAGCGCGATGTAGGTCAGCCGCGTCGTATTGGCAGCTTCCACCAGCGAATGGCGCGCGTCGAGTAGCTGCACCATGGACGTAGCGACCGGGATCATCTGCTCGAGCGAGTGGTTATAATCCCGGAGCTGCGCGTCCACCTGGTTGATATCTTTGAGGACTAATTCCCAGCATCGCCGCCACTGCTTGGCTTGATCGTTGATGTACACTCCCTCCTCCTCGTTCTTGACAAGCCAGTAGTTAACGAATTCGGCGAGGGTAAGGAGTTTGTACTGGCTTTGCTTGCACCGCCTCCTCCAGCGCTGGAGGTCGACCAGATCGCTGTTGTGGAGGCGGTTGTGAACTTCCTGGAGCGAATACTCATAGTACTTGAGGTAGCGACTGGTTAAATGCGTATACATTACCCATTCTGCCAAGGCAATGCGGATCGGATAGTACCCAAAGGCCAGGACTAGACCATAAGGCGGCGAAGATGCGAATCCAGGAGGCTGTTCGCAGCGGAGGTACGCGACCAAGCTGTAAAGCATGGAGCTCTGGGCCTTTTCAGGAACAGGACCGATATTTCCGGCTTGGCCAAAACGAGAAAACGGCATTGGGTTCGCAAAATCCTCGAATGTACGGTGCAGCGGGCGACTTGGGTGTTTTCTGCCGCCGCGTGATACCGCTGTCGTAATAGGCGGATCAGTCAGGATCAGACCTGCACCATATGGGATTTGTGTTTTCCATGTCAGTGTTGTATCTTGAACAAAACGAGGGAGCGTGCATTAGAGGAACATACAAACCCACTGGCGACCGAACCTTGTTACCAAGATTGAACAGCACCCGCGCGCAAGAGCAAGCTGTCGACCAGAAAGGGGCGGAAGCCGCCGGACGTTGCGCGGGACATTGGACTCCGTCTTGAGTGCATAAGGCAATCCCTCAAATTCATCGGCGCTGCCCAGATCGATCACCAGCTGGTAATGGGCGTGGAGGAACCCCTTTTCGGCGATCCGAGAGGGCAGGAAAGCCAGCGAAGGCGGAGGTGGCGCCTTTTCGATGTCTTGGAAGTCGGTGGCGATGTGGCCTGCGAAAAAGGCGGGGTCCACGTCCAGTGTACTGCCCAAGGCGCTAACGAGATCTGCTGTAATATTTTCGACCAGCAGGACCCGTCCTTTGAGGTTTGGGGCTGGCGAGGCGAGCAGGCGGTCGAGCTCAGCTGTGTTTGTTACAGGTCGAAATTCTTCAGGAACAGTCGCGTTTCCGAGATAATCCAGAAGTGTAAGCCTGGGAGTATTCGGAGCGGCCACAAGGCGAGCCGCGTATGCGTTCAAGCCGGCAATGCACGGGTTGGCCTGACTTCGAAAAGCGATGAATTCGCGATAATTTGGTTTTGTAAAGTCTTGGTTTGCTCCGGCGACTGCCATGTTTGCCATTCTTTCTCCGACGAGGAATGAGAACTGCTGGAGGATTGGATCAGGGGCCGAAAACTAAGGAGGTGGAAACCAAGCCAAGCGATAGAGGATTCGGATTCTGGTGCACTGATATCATCTCGTGGAACCCCCTCTCGGTCCCGAAGTTCCCCTCTTTGCTCCAATATTGGGGTGGCGGTGCTCGTTGCCTGCCTGCTCTGGATGCCTCTGCGCGGTTCTGTCGGCGTTTTCGTGGGAGCATGGAGTCCAAGCGAAAGATTGGGCACGAGTGCATAAGGGCGACGTTTTTGGCCAATAGTCTCGACAGCATGCTACCTGCACATTGGTACCTCTTATCACCACGAAATGTCTGCCTGGCGGCTAGGCATATGCGGCCCATCCAACCAGCCAGCAGATGGTCAGCCGTCGAGCCATTTCCCCTCCTTTGTCCTTTTCTACGTTTTCGCTCATTCATCCTCCACATCGCACTGGCACCGACCACCAATACCGCAACGCCGGCACAACCCACCACCAAAAAGCACCATCATGGCCCTGCCGCTGCCAAATCGGCCTGCAGGGCGGTTTAAAACGACAATTGACAACCTGGTCGCGAAATGGGACGAGCAGCTGTCCAGGGGTGAGCACTGGGCCGACGAGGCCAAAAGAAGCGCCAAAATCAGAGAGATCTTTGTGGACAAGATCTGGAGTCAAGTCGAGGATGGTTACGACAAGATGCTGCAAAACCTTGAGGCGCACTTCAAGGCCCGTCTTGAAGCGAGGGACATCGCCGCCGACTTGTCTGCGAGGGTCAAAGACGTTGGCTCGATCAAATTGACGCTTGAGCGTCGCGAGAAGATCAAGCTCTTCACAAGCGTTCAAGATGTCTTTACCCAGATGCACGACCTTGTAGGGCTCCGGATCGTGCCACATACTTCCGAAGCCCGAAAAGAAGTTGAGGACTTCATCGGCAAAGAGTTCCATCAGCTGAAGCCAGCAGCGCACATCTCGTCGGACCGCAAGGTCGGCGAATTCTGGGACGTGCGCTTCGGAGCCTACGAGTCCAACAACCACCGAGTCGGTATCAACCTGGAGTATGGGGCATACGGTGGAGGTTTGTCATCCTACGAAGGTGTCATGTTCGAAATCCAGGTGGCATCCTTGGCCGACGTGCTCGGCAACATCCTCGCGCACCCGCTCCAGTACAAGAAGAAGCACGGCCCGCTCGACAAGCGAACGGAACAGACGCTGGACCTTTTGAAGGGGACCTTCAAATTCCTTGACGTGCACCTCGAGCAGTTCCTCGACGCGTACAATGCTAGGCTCGAAGTAAAGGCGATCGAAGCCGAATGTGGCTCGGGCTCCGAGCCAGCCATGACCATGGCTGCCAAAGCTGCTGCCTTGAGTGATTTGGGCAAGATGAGAGCAGATGTGGCAGCGGCTGTCACGGAAGCTCTCGAGGGGCGTATGCATCATTTGGCAGACGGAGTACCAGACACGCCCTCCCGCGCGCCGGAATACTGGAGGCGTTGTATGAAAGAGCACAGCGAACAGTTCCCAGACCACATGCTGGAAACGACTGGCGGGACGCATGTCCGAATCGGAGGCACCGGTGCGCAGCACAACCAGATTGGCAACAACAACAGCACCTACAGCCAGGCGCACTCTGGTGGGGGACACAATTTTGGAGATGTCCGTGGAGCGACATTCAACTTTGGACCAGGCAAGTAATGCAGCCCAGTTGTGGCCGTGGCTTTTGTTTCTACTACAAGTAGTTAAACGGTGTAATTGTTACCAATATGGCCTCCTCGCTTTTTTGGTCAGTGTTGATTTGCTGACGGCATGCCTTATACTATACAGCCATCGCCGCCGAGCAGGAGAGGCTTCTTTCAAGTCTTCCCTCCGTCGCCCAAGCCGCTTTCAACTCTCGGGAACGAGAGCGCGACGCGACCTGCCTCGAAGGCACTCGTGTAGATGTCCTCCAGCGGATAGACAACTGGATCAATGGGAAAGGGGACGACGGTCCCAGACATATCTTCTGGCTGAACGGTCTGGCCGGGACTGGCAAGTCAACCATCGCCAGCACCGTGGCTAGGAACCATGGCCACTTCACCGTCAGCTTCTTTTTCTCCAGGGGTGGCGGTGAGGCGGGCCAGGCCAGATCTCTCTTCACCACAGTAGCAAAGCAGCTGGCTCACCGATCGCCTCTTCTGCGGCAGCTGGTCTGCGACGCCGTGGACAGGCATCCCGATATCGCTGGCCTTTCGGTCGCAGACCAGTGGAAATACCTCATCATGGATCCGCTGAAAAAGCTGGGGGACGCACTGAAGGGACTGTCCTTGCTGCTGGTTATGGACGCCCTGGATGAGTGCGATGACACGGGGGATGTCAAGATCATCATCCGCCTTCTGGGCGAGGTTCAAAGCATCACCGCAGTCCGGTTCCTTGTGTTTCTGACGAGCAGACCCGAGGTTCCAGTCCAGGCTGGGTTCCAGAAGCTCGACACGAACGCACACAACGACTTCATCCTGCACGACGTGGAGCCGGAAATCGTGAACCACGATATTCGAGTGTTCCTCGAAGACGGCTTTAAAAGTATCGCGATGGAGCGTCTCTTAGGTGATGATTGGCCTGGAGTGGACAAGATCATCCGGCTCGTCGCCAAATCGGGCGGGCTTTTTATCTGGGCCGCGACAGCATGCCGCTTCGTCCGCGACGGAAAGATACTAGCCCAAAAGCGGCTAAATACCCTCCTCTGTGGGGATGGGAAAAGGCTCGCAAAAAACTCTCCCGAACAGAAACTTGACGGAATCTACCTTATGGTTCTCAATAACAGCGTGGGCGAAAACTATAACCATGACGAGAGAGAAGAGCTCTACGCCACGTTGCGCAAAATACTCGGAGCTGTCGTCGTTTTGAGTTCTCCCCTTTCCACATCCAGCGTCGGCAACCTGCTACAGATCTCACCCGTCGATATCGAACAGATGCTACAGGAGCTGTTATCGATCCTGGACATCCGACAGGACCGTCCCGTGCGCCTCCACCACCCTTCGTTCCGCGACTTTTTGCTTAGCAAGTATCGCTGCACCGATATAAACTTTTGGGTCGACGAGAAGGGGGCACATCAGATGCTAGCAGATCGTTGCCTCCAACTGCTGTCGACTGGCAACAATCTCAAGAGAGACGTCTGCGGCCTGCGTTTACCTGGAACCCTCCGGTCCAAAATCGACAAGCAGACGATCGATTCCGCCTTGCCGCCCGAGGTCCAATATGCCTGTCGATACTGGGTCCATCATTGGAAGGAGAGCAAACGGCAGATACGAGACGGTGATCCTGTCGACCGCTTTCTGACCGACCATCTCCTGTACTGGCTCGAAGCGTTGAGCGTAACGGGGCGGATCCGAGAAAGTATCGGCATGCTAGACAGCCTGCTGGAAATGCTCGACGTAAGCACTTTTACCATTCTTGTACTAAAAGAAACACGGACTGACATAGCTTTAGCCGGGAAACAGCATTGCAGTGTTGGCGCTTCTCCATGACATGCAGCGTTTTCTTCCAAATAATTGCGCTATTATCGATGCATCGCCTCTCCAAATCTACGATTCGGCTCTGCTATTTGCGCCAGAAAAGAGTGTGATTCGGAGATTATGGCGCAACAAGCTTCCAACTTGCGTTTCATTGCTGTCACCAGTGGATTTAGACTGGAATACGTGCGTTACGACGTTCGAGGGGCATAGCTACTCGGTTTGCTCGGTCGCATTCTCGCCCGACGGCCAGAAGCTCGCGTCGGCCTCCGGCGACAAGACCGTCAAGCTCTGGGACGCGGCGACGGGCGCGTGCGTCACGACGTTCGAGGGGCATAGCGACTGGGTTTGGTCGGTCGCATTCTCGCCCGACGGCCAGAAGCTCGCGTCGGCCTCCGGCGACAAGACCGTCAAGCTCTGGGACGCGGCGACCGGCGCGTGCGTCACGACGTTCGAGGGGCATAGCGACTGGGTCGTTTCGGTCGCATTTTCGCCCGACGGCCAGAAGCCCGCGTCGGCCTCCCACGACAAGACCGTTAAGCTCTGGGACGCGGCGACGGGCGCGTGCGTTACGACGTTCGAGGGGCATAGCGACTCGGTCATCTCGGTCGCATTCTCGCCCGACGGCCAGAAGCTCGCGTCGGCCTCCCGCGACAAGACCGTTAAGCTCTGGGACGCGGCGACCGGCGCGTGCGTTACGACGTTCGAGGGGCATAGCGACTCGGTCATCTCGGTCGCATTCTCGCCCGACGGCCAGAAGCTCGCGTCGGCCTCCCACGACAAGACCGTCAAGCTCTGGGACGCGGCGACCGGCGCGTGCGTTACGACGTTCGAGGGGCATAGCGACTGGGTCTATTCGGTCGCATTCTCGCCCGACGGCCAGAAGCTCGCGTCGGCTTCCGGCGACAAGACCGTCAAGCTTTGGGACGCGGCGACGGGCGCGTGCGTTACGACGTTCGAGGGGCATAGCGACTCGGTTTATTCGGTCGCATTCTCGCCCGACGGCCAGAAGCTCGCGTCGGCCTCCGGCGACAAGACCGTCAAGCTCTGGGACGCGGCGACGGGCGCGTGCGTTACGACGTTCGAGGGGCATAGCGACTGGGTCATTTCGGTCGCATTTTCGCCCGACGGCCAGAAGCTCGCGTCGGCCTCCCACGATAAGACCGTTAAGCTTTGGGACGCGGCGACGGGCGCGTGCGTTACGACGTTCGAGGGGCATAGCGACTCGGTCTATTCGGTCGCATTCTCGCCCGACGGCCAGAAGCTCGCGTCGGCCTCCTACGACAAGACCGTTAAGCTCTGGGACGCGGCGACGGGCGCGTGCGTCACGACGTTCGAGGGGCATAGCTCCTCGGTCTATTCGGTCGCATTCTCGCCCGACGGCCAGAAGCTCGCGTCGGCCTCCCACGACAAGACCGTCAAGCTTTGGGACGCGGCGACCGGCGCGTGCGTCACGACGTTCGAGGGGCATAGCGACTGGGTTTGGTCGGTCGCATTCTCGCCCGACGGCCAGAAGCTCGCGTCGGCTTCCGACGACAAGACCGTCAAGCTCTGGGACGCGGCGACGGGCGCGTGCGTCACGACGTTCGAGGAGTTAACTTCCACTTTATCGTTTGATGCAACAGGCTCGTACCTCCACACCGATCTTGGCATTAGATTGCCTAGCAAGCAACCGGCTACTCATACAGCTGCGCTTCAGGCTCATCTACAGCACAATGATATTAAAGGCATTGGCATCAGTGCTGATGAAGCATGGATCACCTGGAACGGGCAGAATTTGCTATGGCTGCCCCTTGAATACCGACCGAGTTGTTCAGCCATAGTAGGGTTCACAATAGCCTTAGGCTGCGCGTCAGGACGGGTGCTGTTCTTTCAGTTTTCAGAAGTTTTCTCTTATTAGAGCAAGTCCCTCAACATTGTTGGAGAAAGCCTTGGTTAGATTAATTCCTTTATTTCTTTATAACTTTGCCTATAAACGGGTCGTAGGAGACCAAGTAAATTTATAATTTCGTACTGCGTTTAAAGAATATTATAAAATTGTCTGGCTTTTTGTAACAAGGGGTCAAGGACGGCTTGGAGAAGGATCTCTATATTGCAGATAATCTTTCTATGGGCTCAAGAGATGCTTGAGGAAGAAGGAATCTGTAACAAGGGGTCAAAGACGGCTTGGAGAAGGATCTCTATATTGCAGATAATCTTTCTATGAGCTCAAGAGATGCTTGAGGAGGAAGGAATCTTTCATGGAGGACATAGGAGATGGCAGGGTTTATATAAACCACCCTGTGACCCGTGCGGAGTATTAAGTATATGATTCACACTGCCCTTCCGGCCTTCGGCCTTTGGGCCTCGGGGCCGTT
>JNVV01000103.1:28344-46546 GCA_000733355.1 Falciphora oryzae
GCCGGGTTTGGGCGGGGGGGTCCTCGGGACCCCCCCTGCGACAATGACACAGCACCCCACGACAATGATGTTTCCCTTGTTTTGCCGGTCCTAGGTAGAGTTGGCGGTCAGGGTTCGCGTTAGCGGTTAGTGCTTCGCGTTTCCCGGGGGGTTTGGGGGGCGGTGCGAGCCCCCCAAGTGTTGTTTGCGTCAGTTTGGTAGAAATACTCGTGATTTGGAGGGCGGTGGCTAGGTGGAGTATGTACGGGGGTGGTGGCTGACCTGCGAGTCCCAGAATCAATTGGCAAGCGAGTTAAAGCGGGTGCAGCCGCAAGCCGTACGTCGGATGCGCGACAACCCGGGGTCCGCTGGACAGATGGGCTGTTTGCGTGTCGTGCCCAGGGGCATTGTTGCTCATCGCGACTGCACCCAGTCTGGCCACTGATCGGCGATGGTCCGTGATTGGTGGCTGGTTGGAGTTGCAGCCTGACCAAGCCGTTTGTTTCCATGGGCATGGGCCTCCGTTCTGTCAGCTGCCACAGAGTGTCAAAAGTCGTGGGCGACAGCCACGGATGTACCCCCAAGAGGGCCAACGTCGAGACGGCACGGTATTGCTCTCTGCCTGAGAGATACCTATACCTGGGCCGCCTGGACACCACAGTCTGGTGCACCTTCCGCGCAGTCAGCATTGAGATTGGCTTGAGCCACCTCCACTCACGACAAGACGGAGGGAGCTAATGCGAGTTTGATGCAAGTCGAACTGGTCAGCGGAATGCATTCTTAGGAACAGGGCAAATGCTTCCAGCAGAAAAATGTACTCGTGACGGGTTGGTGTACTGGGATGGACAAGGAAACGATAGTTTGGGGTTGGCTCAGGTCGGCCAACTGTATACTTGGAGATAGATACATGATGTTGTCTCGCGATTGCGTCATCAACCTCGCATCGCAGAGGTTCTCCGACTTTCCGTGCGAAGTTACGATCAGCCTCGCCAGTCTTCTCGGTGTAGGCTATACCCAGCTCCATGTCCTCCTCCGCCTTCACAATCCACCTTCGCATTTGAACGACTCCAGCCCCTGAACGTTGTAATCAGGTAAGCCGGTCGGTGTCTGTGCTGTCAAAAATTCGGATCAGCTCACAAGTCGAAGCAGTTGGGTACGCAGGAATGGTTGAGGCTGGAGGTGGTAGGAAACAAGTAGGAACCACCACCGGGACTGCCATGGCGGAGTCCAGTCCGCGTTCCACGTCGCGTCCATCCTTACGCGACTTTTCGCGCGCCCGCTTGCTTTTTTCTACCCCGGCACTGTTTCATCCTGCAGCCGCAGTAACAGCGGAGCAACAAATGATAACGAATAAAACCCCCTATACGCACATCTGCCGAAACTGACTCCTTATGCCGCCTGTATCCCCATCCCAAAGGCCTAACTGGTTGACTTCACTTCGACCTTTCGACCAAAACATAAAGTGGATAATTACCTCTATGCTTGCACCGTTTGTCCGATTTCTGTATGCGAGGGCCTGCGGGCACGGGCTAACGGCACGTGACGGAGTGCCAGATGGGTGGTGGCCCGCCATTCCATTACGGAAGTACTGCCGTCGTAAGTACCACCTTCCACCTTTCCCCTCCCCGCCCCCAGCCACCCCCTTTAATGCTGCGTGGATTGTGGCGAAGGGTGGAAGGCGGCTTGTTTGCTTGTTCTCCGGCTGCCACCGCCGATGTATCCGGCGCCAGGAGTCTCTGCAAGTCAGTCCTTGCCGCCTCGTACGCCGTCTCTCCTCTTGACCACTGCCTCGAGGCAAATGCGGATAGCAGCATCGACCAGGTCTAGGTAAAGGCCCAGGCTAAAGTACCTAAGCTTGTCAAGCTGACTTTCATGCGGGCCGGGCTGCCGTCAAGTTTTGGAATTTCTGAAAGAGGAAGTCTTGTGCTCGACGTCCTGTCTCGTTTGTGCCTGCTTCGCGGCTGTCCATGCTCCCATGCTCCCATGCTCCTAAACGAGCTCAGTCCACATCATTCCGTCGACCACGGAGGACAAGCCCCTATGATGGGAACCGTACACGTTCAGCTCGACCTACCACGGTGGGACTGCTCTACGCCGGAGTACCACATGACTCCAGCAGGTTCAGCCCAGCCTCCGTGGTGCAGTACATTGCCGCAAGTCACTTTAATATCGCAAATGCGAATAGGCACTCCCCAGCAATGCACTGCTGGCTCTGCGTAATGGAGTATGCAGCAAGACGCAATGGTACGTTTCACTCAGTGTCGTCATTCTCAAGTGGGCTGTGCCGTCCGTTCTTACTTTTGCTCCGGAGACGCCGCTCGGTTGTTACGACCCTGGTCGCAACGTGACCAGGAGGGGCGCGACGCGGACAAGTCAGAGGGCACAGAAGGAGATTGCGGCCTGAGGCTTGAGCGATTGCGTGACCCAGAATTCCCAGTAGCTACGGTCGCCCAGCTACTCGAACGATCGCCACAGTAGCCAGGCTACTCAGGCGACCGTCGGGAGAGGAGGCCCCAGGAGGTTTATACAACGGATGGGTCCCTCTTTGTAGATACCTTGACAGATGCTCGGCATCAGTCAACCTAAGTTCGACAGCAATCAGAAAACTGCAGACTCCAGACCAGACCCGCGTTACGCTACTGTTCATTGTCCTCCCTTCTAGCGCCCTACCCTAGGAGCAGACCCCCTGATTGTAACATCGGTGCTCTCTCTTTTGACCATCTTCACCACCGTGTACACCTCGCTCGCCGGATCGCCTTGCTTGATCCAAATTTCTTAGCATCCCCTTGACAACTCTTTCGAGTCAATTTCTAGATACTTCACAACTGCAGCAATGGCCCCCCAGTGTACCGTTGAGATGGAGCTATTTAATATTGAAGCGGAGATGGCCTCTTCCCTCGATGACATGAGCGAGGATGACCTTCGTTCGTTCGCGGGGCTGCACGAAGATCCCGCAAACGATCTCCAAATCGAACTCTATATTTACGCCTGTTTCCTCATCTTCACGAGAACACGCTCAACAGAACACCTTGAACAAGCCATTCAGCGGACGGAGGGATGGATCGTAGTAACGGCTGCGGAACACCCAGATCGTGCTCGGCGATTTCGTATTCTCGACATGATGTCGGCCCGGATGAGCCAGCACAGGCTCGCCTTTGGAGACCTTATGTCCATGCTTTCGGGGATTAGGTGAGCTGCATTATTCTCCAACCCTTGTGAAATCGCCGCGATGCTTCTGGCCTGGCTGCTAACGAGCTAATATCTATTGGTTAAAGGATTAGTCAAAAGTTAACCCATGACGAGGCCGGCATCCAAATAAATCTTCTAAGCGATCAAGCGGCGAGACTAGCAGAGAAATATCAGCACACTGGCGGCGTGAGAGACCTAAATGAGGCTATTCGGGTTATGGAACAAGCAATCGATATGGCAGGACGATACATCTCACCTACCATGTTAAGCAACCTTGGAACCTGGCTCGGCACGCGATTTGAACGCACTGGTTCGATGGGCGATTTCAACCGTGCCGTTGACGTTGCGACCAAGGCAGTGGACGCCACACCTCAAAACCACCCCGGTCGCGCTACCATGCTGAACAACCTTGGAAACAGGCTCGGCAGGCGATTTGAGCGCACCGGTTCGATGGACGATTTCGACCGACGGCTCACCTCGTATAGGGAAGGTTGGAGTTGCCATGCCGCTCCCCCGTCCACTCGCATTCATTTGGCTCGGCTTGCCGCTCGCATTCTCACCTCGCAGCCAAATTGGAAAGAAGCAAGTCTGCTGCTGCAGGAGGCTGTAAACCTCCTCCCCACTGTAAGCCCACGATCATTAAAGCATACCGATAAGCAGCACATGCTCGCAGACTTCGCTGGCTTGGCTTCTATGGCAGCGGCCACGTTTTTAAACGCGGGAAAGGAGGCGGGCCATACCCTGCAGCTCCTCGAACTCGGTCGTGGCATCATTGCTGGTCTGCTGATGGACATGCGCGGAGACGTTTCGGATCTTAAGCAGAAGCACCCTATTTTGGCAGACGAATTTGTCTCCCTTCGAGACGAGCTGGACTCGCCAGCGGACAGTCCAACTGTTCCGAGTTCTGGCGATAACACATCTTTTTGGGAATCGCAAGCGAAGCGACGCCGCGACGCGGACCAGAAATTCAGCGAGCTCATTACGAGGATTCGTGCTCAGCCTGGATTCCACAACTTTCTTCTTCCGCCGACTGCAGATGAGTTGATGGCTGCAGCAGATCCAGACCTTATTGTCGTCATCAATCTGAGCTCTTACCGCTGCGACGCGTTCCTCATCCAGCGCGACCGGATCAGGGTGTTGGAACTACCTCGTTTGAAGGTGACAGAAGTCGAACAACGGGCCCGGAGTTTGCAATCATTTCGCCAAACAGCCTCTTTCGATTTAGCACCACTTCTAAAGTGGCTCTGGGATGTTCTCGGCTGTCCAATTCTAAAGGCTTTAGGATTTGAAAACCCCGTCTCCGATAACGATTGGCCTCAAGTATGGTGGGTTCCAACCGGAATACTTAGCCAGCTACCACTCCACGCAGCGGGATACCATACGCGGGGGTCCTTTGAGACAGTTTTCGACAGGGTCATGTCGTCGTACGCCTTATCGGTCAAAGCATTGCTATTTGGGTGCCGTCATCATGTTCGTGAACCGGCAGGACCTCGGTCTGACCAAGCTCTCCTCGTTGCTATGCGCGAAACGCCAGGCTCCTCCACTCTTCCATTTGCTGCTGCCGAGGTGGACATGTTGGCCGATTTTTGCCCGTCGCTCCAATTGACGCCGATTAGACCAGCGCTGCACAAGGACGACGTCCTTAACAACTTGCAGACGTCTAAGATATTCCATTTCGCAGGCCACGGGCAATCGGATCCAGTGGAACCTTCGCGGAGTTGCTTGCTCCTCAAGGATTGGCAAACCAACCGGCTAACCGTGGGAGACCTCCGCGACCACAGGCTCTAAGAGAACGCGCCATTTTTTGGATATCTCTCGGCTTGTTCGACCGGAGCCAACGAGGCGGTACAGCTCGCTGACGAGGGAATCCATCTCATCAGCGCCATCCAACTCGCAGGTTTCCGGCACGTTGTTGGAACGCTCTGGGAAGTATCGGACGAGCACTGTGTTGATGTCGCGAAAGTGTTCTACGAGACGCTGCGTGACAAAGGGATGACGGACGAGACGGTCTGCCGAGGACTTCATCGAGCTGTTCGAGCGCTGCGTGACGGGCAGATTGGGAAGAGCCAGGCGAGAAAAGGCTTTAGTGCGGAATCTGGGGGTCCGGGAACGGAAGAGTGCTTGACGAACATGTACTGGATTCCCTACGTTCATTTTGGAGTTTAGGTTAACAAAACACGGCGACTGGCTAGGTTTCCCTGCTAGGTGGCTGTGATCAGCAGAATGTAGAACATCAATTCCTAGGGGCAATGAAAAGTCATTGTAAAACGTGCCGTCGCGCGGAATGGCGCGTGCATCCAGAGGGCTCGGTCGGCGAGGCGGTGGGGCTCGTAGAGCTGGAGCACCAGAGCGAAGTCGACCATCTCGCCGCTCACGGTCGCTCTCCTTTGCATTGCGAGTTGCAGTAGCAGCGCATGCACCAGACTGTTCCAGGCCGTGTTATGGCGTGGCGTGCCCTCTCGTGCAGCCTTGCCTCACAGAGGGTACTTGAGCCTCCAATTGAGCCAAAGTGCCGACTTTGGCTTAGTCGTCCTTTTGGTAGCAAGTGGGTGGAGGCTCCTACTGCCGAACCGTGACACGACCCGAAAAAAACAGACAAGGTTAAGAACCACCTGCCCGAAGGAGCCATAACGGGACGCTGCCGCTGGGCGAACAATACCTCAGTGCGGTGCCCATGCGAACCTCAGTCTCCGACTCGCATCATCGCTTAACGCTGGAGTCACAGGCTCAGTCATTATCTGCCCGCCGAGCCTGATCCCGGGGGTCACTGAGTGGCATAAGTTTTTTGACAGCGAGGATCCGATCCAGAAGAAGGATCTGGTGCGCATGCGCATTGCCCATGCCGACTTTTACAAAAACTTTGAGCAGCATACGATCCAAAAGAACGACCTCTCATCTCTCAATGTCCTATCGATCGCGACACCTCCAGCACCAAGCCCTTCTGCGTTGTTTTCGTCAGCGCAAACAACATCCCGCATCTGCTTAAAGAGATGGGCTGCAGGGCGCTGCGGGATGTCGATGCCCGCGCTCGACTGGCCCACATGTGTCTCGTTGTCTACGATGAGATCCACAAGCACAAAGGCGCGACTGGAAAACAAAGTACTGGACCGACCCAACTCGTGAAGAGGCTCTGCGACGACTGCCGCCCCAACGATGATCAGATATAGATGAGCATCTGAGCAACGCACGCAAGTTGGTGAATGCCTATCTGAAAAGAGAAAACACCCCGTGAGAGCCCCCCTGGATCCCAGACTGGCAGGGTTCTCTGGGGGTCTTGCCTGGGCATGCCGTCGAGTTAGGGCTTGTCGGGCGCTCTATGCCTATGGGCAGCTTCCCTCATTTTTCCAGGTCCGCTTTCGACCTTGTGCGCTGGTTCCTGTCGCGCTTGCAAGACGCGTTTGATCAGGTGGCGGAGGCTGCCAGGCGGCAAGGAGCCCGCTTGCCCTTCACGTGGACAACAATAGTTGGCGGAGCTGCTGCCTCCCTTGCCAAGGCGCCATACGTCTATATAAAGGGTTCCTGGCCCCCCTTTTTCAACTTTTTCCTCTTCCTCTTACTCCTCCATCGACTCGTCCCCGCCATCAGAGCTGGCGCAACACCACCATAAACACAACTATGGACCTTGACGAGGACCGGCCCTACGATCATTTTAGCGGCGACTGGGGCGACTCCTTTGGGCAGTTGCTATCCCCCGCTGCCGACCTCGTGCTCGACGACATTGAAAGCCTCGCGGTCCCCAGCGATGGCAATTTCAATTTCGACAGCCTTTTTCCTTCGCGGCACCTCGCCGCCCCCCTAGTACCCGACGACGCTCCCGATGATTGCAGCATCGATCTTGATGGCCTTATCGACTGGGGCAACTACGAAGCTGAGACAACCCCAGGGCCCGCTTCGCCTACCCTCCGACGGAACTCGAAAAGCTCGAGCAAGTCTTCATCCAGCCTTCCGCCCGGTACGAACCTGGATACCGAACCTCTGCCAGAGGGGACAGAAGGCAGCAGCGATTCGGATAAGGCAAGATTGCCGAGGAATAAGAGAAAAGTGGCTGGGGCAATCACGTCGCCCTCTGTTCCGTCGCGGAAGCGCGGAAGGGGTGCGAAAACCACAGGAGGCAGGGCGACGAGGGGGGCCGCCAAAGCCAAAAATGGCGTGACTCGGCAGACACGACAGGATAATTCTGTGCTCAAAGGTATTCTCGGAAGGAGGCGTGGAAACCCGCGTCGCCATGCCCTACTACTGGCCTCAGGCGATAGCGACCATCCCATTAACATTTGCGAACTCGACGCCGTCAAGCCAGTATAAGGGAGGCCATGTAAATGTATATTAGTAAGGTAGAAGGTTAAATTGGCAAACCCGACGGGAACGTCAACCAACCGGACGGCGGCTAGCTCGTTGAGGTCCTCGACGAATTTTCACCCGGTGGCCTTGTTCTGACAAAGTTGTCCTAGGCGGACGTAACGTGGGTGGCTTGAGCGCGGAACGAATGATACGATTGCAAAGGCATAGAGGCGCAAATGTAAGCCACAGACCGGAACTTGGGTGGCTGTTTTTGCCGAGGCGCAACCTCCATCGAGACTTTATAAATGGCGCGTTCCAAAAGAGCGACCGAGTCGACCGTGCCGCAGTCGCGGTAAGGACGGCTGAGGCGGTGGTGGTTCTCCACCTAATTATGCAAACGGCGATGACGCCGAGGAGACAGCCTCCGAGGGCTCTTTTGACATTGATAACCCCGAGCACATGCAGTATGCCCTGCTGGTGCTTGAGCGCCATTTCAGAAGACGCAGACGACCAGGACGCAAGTGGTGCTCTAGACGAGAAGCGCACAAGTGGTGCAGGCCAGCATGCGAGCGCGTTCAAATGGGCAGACGGTTTTCGAAATGGGATGACCAATCAGCGGCCTGCCGGCGTCGAGGCAAAACGGACGAGGAAATTGCATAGGCCTTGAATCGCACTGTTGGTGCGATATCACAGGGTGGAGGAAGCAGAAACTTGGGCTTGTACCTATTTAATACACAAGCTCATATCGACGCAGGTTGCCCGCCGTCCTGACCAGTCCCTTTGCCCGTTCCCGTCGACGGACCACGTGTGCCCTCTTCATGTTGTGCGGCGGGGTGAAACTAGGCAGGCACAGTTGCTTCCAGGGCGTCGGCATGTCGTTGTGGGGGAATCGCCAGTGGTGGAACGAAGGAATGATGATATATTTATCTAGGTAGAAAACAACGTTGTCAACTGTACGGGCGTAAATGGCATCCAAAGCTGGAAGAGACCGGGACTGGAAGAGACTGACATGATGGGCCACGTCCTTCGACGCAACCCCCCAGCCGCCGCGCCGATGCCAGGCCGAGACTTTGCCCACGAGAACTTCCCGGCCGGTGCCGTGAGGGGTAGGTACATAGGTAGCGGCCTCCTGATCTCCACATACCAGCCGCGACCAAATAAAACCCCAGCCGGGTTTTGCAGGGGTCGGGCCGTAGCCTTGTCGCACAAAGTACTAGGCAGCTACCTACCTAAGGTACCTACCAACACAGCTGTGTGCGTTCGCGAGGTGGGTACCTCTGGCCCGCTCGGACAGAAAATTGTCAGATTAAAAAAGCGTGCAAATCTTTCGGCTCTTCAAATGCAAAAAGGCAACGCGCCGACCGAGGGGTGTTCGGATGTGGCCGGCCTGGGGGTGTTGGAAAGAACTCTTTTCCACTCCTGGCAATAGGCTGTTCTCCCGCGTAGGTATGACATGCAAATCATACGCCAGCAGCGCAAGGGTGTGGAAAAAGCGCTGGTTGGGAAAACCCCTCCGACCAGCTGTTGCCACCAGCGTGGCTTTCGCTATCCGACTCCGGTACACGTAGCGCGTAGTCGCGCTCCACGTTACTTCTTACGCGACTTTCCGCGCGCCCACTGCACTTTTCATTGTATGCGAAGCAGGATTCGCGAAGGCGGCATGTTTCCAGCCGAAAGCCTGGCGTCCAATTACGCATTAGCCTCCACACATCTGCAGAGCCTCATGGAGGGGCGTGAATTGTGTAAGCCAGCCCTGGAAGCGGGGTTTGAACGAATGCGGATAAAAGCGGACTTTGGGGTTTTGGTTGACGTGCATCCAAGACCAGGGCCCAAAAACCGTCCAGGGTAACCTGACATTTGGAGGCTGCATTGCAGACAGACCGTTTTGTTTGCCGCTAAGCGATTGGACTGAATCACAGCGGCGAAAACATTGCTCCCAGCCACCCACCTCTTTTTATTTGCAGCTGGAGCTCGGGGGAAAATTAACAGCAAGATGTTTTGAGCCCAAGTTTGCGGCGTGCAGCTGCGCGGCCAGGCGGCGTCGGACTTCGGGCGTAACGAAACCAGGGCGCACGTTCAGCGCGACCTTGTTGTCAATTGCACTTCATGGCCCGCACCGCACCCTGCCTCTTTCACCAGCCACCATTTGATTGTCCTTCATCGGCTTTTGGCACAGCTGAAATACGCGGGGCCTTTCCGTTTCGTAAGGCTAGGAACGATGAGTTTAAGTTCGCTTTTCCTCTCGCCTTTTCCGCAACGTTCCTATTCGCACGACACCAGGCTGTATCGGACATCACCTTGCGACTTCCTTCGTGAGGCCAAGGGCGAAATAACTAACCCGTCAAGGTATTCGATTTCAAATTACCGACACACAGGCCGCGACAACCTCTTTTGCAGATCTGGAGATGCCGGCGTCAGCTAGTCCCAGCCCTCCGGCTGGCCAAGATACCCACGCCGCGGCGGCGCCGTGTTTGGCGAATGGAAACTCGTTTCCCCCGCGGACGCGATCGCCTAGCCGCCCGAGGAGAGCGCATATTTGCCCGGAGCCCGGCTCCCTCTACGACATCATGCGCTCCTATCCTGGCTATCGCCTTTACGTATTACCCATCCGTTGGACAGACATACACACCGAATCTCTTGGCGTGCGGTTTAAGCAGCAGTCGCCCATCATCTCACCCGAACCCCAGCGCTACCCCAGCATGCCGCCTACCCCGTCGCCGGAGCCGTCGGCTGCAGCCAAGCAGCTGTGCGCCAAACTGAACACCTTTATACATAATCCGGTGCTTGCCGACAAGATCCGTGCCCTCAATCACCTTTTGTTCGACTTCTACCCCGATATTCCCTGCAAGACCAAAACCTCAAAGGACCTCGATCTCCATTTCGGGACCAAATTCTATCAGAAGGCTGTCAAAGTGCCCGTCGTATGGAAGCGGGCGGGTTCTCGCCGGAACTCTTCCGCCTCGGCCGCGGCATACACAATATCATCGTCTCAAAAGTCCACCTCTAGTGAATGCGGCCTCAACGGCATTCGGGGGGCGAACCAGCACAACGCAAGCAAATTCGCCAGGGACGCGCCTCTGCTCGCTTA
The DNA here is from genome assembly GCA_000733355.1 of Falciphora oryzae. Taxonomy (NCBI): domain Eukaryota; kingdom Fungi; phylum Ascomycota; class Sordariomycetes; order Magnaporthales; family Magnaporthaceae; genus Falciphora; species Falciphora oryzae. The sequence continues at coordinate 38,879 of JNVV01000103.1, forward strand.
CATCGACCGCGACCAACTGGCATCCGAACGCAGGACTCTTTTCCACGTCTCGCCCGGCCCCTGCAACACGCCTGTCGCCAACCTGCAGAGACTACAGGAAAAAGCTCTCGCCCCGAGCGACCGGGACTGCGATGCGTATTTTATCACTGTCCTCATTGCACTGGGGCAGGCGCGCTTCTACAGCAAAACCGGCCCCACGAAGTTCAAGCTCTCCCAGTCGGCGTCGCCTAACATGCCGACCAGTTCCGACAACAGCCAGGACCCCAATCAACCCGATTCGCTTATGAACAATGTCGAGGTGCGCCTCTTCACCTTTGACACCGACAACGAAGACTTTATTGTGTACACGGCCTCTATCGGGGCAGATTTCCTAGAGGGATTTGCGCAGCCTAGTCGGCGACTGCACCAGGGTCCCGAAGGTGCTTCGTCGATGCATGTGTCCTACACCAAAGTACCCGCGTGGCCATTATATGGTCTTAAAGAACGGTTAGGCAGGGCACAGGGGGCGGAAATCACGGGCAGCGAGTTTTCTGCACCCGGCTACGACACCTTCCACACACCTGAAGAGCTTGCAGAGGTAGAAAGGATACGGCGGGAGGAGGAGCTCCGTTATCACGAGCACCAAGTCTGGCGGGAGAAGCTACGGTCCAATAGTTCCAGTCAGTGCGGCAAGAAGCGGAGCTCTAGCCGTGGGGGCAGCGGCGCGCCGTCTAAGCGCAGGCATACCCGGAGACGGATGTAGCGCAGATCTCTGAACGACGCCCCAGTCGATCAATGATCAATGGTAAGCGCTTATAGCCTTGCGTCGGGCGCAAATATCACGACTTTTTCTATAGCATCATAGCATTTATGCTGTTCTGGTCAGTGGATCTGGCCCGCGACTTTCTCGAAGGACACCAGGATGCTGTTCTCTTGAAGCGATACTTCGTGGTGGGCGGCACCTGCTCGGCTTCCAGCTCCTTGCTCACCCACATCACGCTCCTGGGGTGGCATTCCCTGTGGCGTCGTACCATTGTACTTCGTGTGGCTTTGTTGCATGTTTTGGTTTCGTGGTATTTGCTATAGCATATAATTAAGATAACGTTTAAAGGTGAGAGACAGTAGGCCTTGTCCAGGCAGCCCAGACGAGACTCTCCGTACAGGAATGCGTGCCGTGGTAGATGTGTTTGGTGTCAAGCTCCGAGGTTCGCATTCCCGGCTGCCCCCTCGAGCTGACGTGTTCCGTAGCGCAGAGGCAATCTTGCAGGAGAGACGGCCGTCCAGATGAGGGCATATCCATCTGCCCCGCGACTAAGATCTCCCGACTGATTAGCAGCGTGGTGCGACGGGCAGGGCGGCACGGACCGACCCGCGATCCACATTTATTGTGAAATTTTATTCAACTTCAGTTTACGCAGGTGATGTTATCAAGTCGTGGAGGGCCAGGTTACCGAGCTTAGTGCGGTAGGCAGCAGGTAAGAGCGAAAGGAAACGTTCGTCGTTGGGTCGAAACGCGTCCGCATTGTCGTCGCCGTGGTCATTCGGGAGGCAAATGGAGAATGAGGCGACTGTGCGTAATTGTTAGCTCGGCTTGCCAGCTATAACGAACGGTACGATAGATAAACAATTGACTCCGTTGTCTTTCCACTTCCTCCGTTTCGAGGAACGTTCGATAACGTGCGATATCGACGCGTCAAAGGCCGTTAAGGCGCGACGACAAATCGTTATTGTTTCGTTCTGGGCGCAACGCGTGCTGTGTCTGCGCGCTGGATTGGACAGGACATGCCGAAACATTTTCGTCAATTTACCGCTCCTTGCGCCGCTGGCCGATCGTCGTGCGTCAGAACACGACTTGCGGTGCTGCGACGTGGAAATGATTGGCTGTGGATGTGTTTTGGCAGGAGCCACTGCAGCCTCAAGGCTTTGCGGCGTTCAGCTGGCCACAGCCCGCTTCGGCGGTGTCTTCCCTTTTTGGTTCGGAGTATGCGAGCTAAGTCTGGCCAGAGATTCCCTCATCCGCAGACCCTGCGTGTGACCTGTTGTGCCACACCCACAGGAACGCTGTTGCCCCAATGGATTTGCAGGGCAATATCGGCGCGTCCGTAGCCTGCAGCCCGCAGCCCTTCCGATTTGTCTGCCCCGTCAGCCCGCTCTCGTTGCAGCTTAATTCTGCACCCATCACCCCATGATCCACATTTCGCAGCTCTTCCGGCCCGCTCTCGTTGCAGCATGCGCGCTGGATTGGACAGGACTTGCCGAGGACATTTTCGTCAATGGCTGGCCGACCAATTTTGTGTCAGAACACACCGCGACTGCGATGTTGCAGCCCGACCTAAGACGTGGAAATGATTGGCTGTGGATGTGTTGTTGGGCAGGAGCTACTGCAGTCTCAAAAGAATTGTGTGCGGCATTCAGCCGGCCTCAACCCCGCCTTTCCTTTCCTCCCGACTTCGCATTTTCTCGCACGTTTGCCATTCTCCTTAGAGCGCTAGATTCAGGAGCTAATTCGTCACATGCGATCGCGATTACCTACACTTTGGCCCGAGCTTTATGATTGACAACGCAACATGGATGATGAAGAGATTCCGACGATGGCGAGAGCGGCGTAAGACTGCGCCCAATCCTCAAGAATCGAGCCGCGACCCTACTCTGCCAAATCCGCAACCACACCCCAACACAGACCCCGGCCCGCCGGACCCTCCGGTCCCCTCTTTCCCGGATGGAGTTAAGGTTCTGCACGACTGCGCCGACGCCACGGTCGACATCTGCTTTGTCCACGGTCTAACCGGAGATCGGGACAGCACCTGGACCGCCTCCGGGCAGTCCACACCCTGGCCAAAGACACTTCTCTCGCCAGAGCTCAGGAACGCCCGCCTACTCACGTACGGCTACGACGCATACATAGTGCAAAAATCGGTTGCATCATCAAATCGGCTGATCGACCATGCTACGAACCTTCTGCACGACCTGACGACAGACAGGGCCAGCTGCAATGCGTCATCTCGTCCTCTTATCTTCGTCGCCCACAGCCTGGGCGGCCTTGTCTGCAAGAAAGCCATTCTGCTCTCGCGAAATAATCCCGAAGATCATCTCCAACGCATATTCGAGTGCACCAAGGGCATCGTGTTTATGGGCACCCCTCACAGGGGAGCCTGGATGGCTGCCTGGGCCAAGATACCTGTTTCTGCTTTTGGTCTTGTCAAGGCCGCCAACAAATCTCTGCTGGAAATCTTGGAGACGGACGATCAGCTCCTCGAGTCTCTTCGAGTCGACTTTTCGAGCATGATACGAGAACTGCAAAAGAACGGCAGGAGCCTCGAAGTCACATGCTTCTTTGAACAACTACCTCTGTCTGTATTCGGGAAAGTCGTGTCTAAGGAATCCGCCACCTTTGAGGGCCATGATCCTATCACTATCCATGCCAACCACAGCGACATGGTGAAGTTTGCCTCCGCGGAAGATAATGGATTCAAGAGGTTGCTTGGAGAGCTGAGCAGATGGGAATCACAGATCAGGGATTCAGTCGCCAGTCAGGGAACGCCATCGATGGGAGAAGCACAGATCGAGAAGCCAGCCAGCTCATCCTTTAACAACTATGGCCCTGGCGACCAATTCAACGCTCCTGGCGGTACTCAGAACATCAGCAAAGGCAGTGGCAACCACTTGCCCGGGGCTACTTTCTCTGCGCCTGTGCAATTTTGGCTGGGGGGGTCCTCGAAAGCATGTGTCTGAAATATCTAGTCAGAGGTCGATCAAGTTGGCTGCAATCAAATCCGAGACACATAATTTGTCACATTGCCTTGCGATTCTTCTTGCTGTGATTTATCCTAACGCTGTCGAGGAAATAACTGTCCTTGAGCCATGGTACCAAACGCACAATACCGCCTACTCGCACTACCTAGACATCAAGGCCCGGCCAACACGAATGACACGCTGCCGGGAACTTGGTCCTCGGCCTCTAGCAGTGTTGTGAAGGGTCAACTGTCTCATTGGGCTGACCCGGGTGGCGGGGGGGACCCGAAAGCCACCGTCCCATGGAAAATAGCCCCAGGGAGGTGGTGGCCACTGCCTCGGCTCATGTTCAGAGTACCGCCAGTAGTGTTGAGGATGTCGCCAGAGCCAGAGTGAGTAAAAGTGTTGCCCGACTCCTCCTTTGGCAAGGACGGTTCCATCTTGGACAACTTCTCGATCGCTTCGCGCAATCCCATGACCTGGTCTTGGATCGCATAGTTCTCGGCCAGGGCACACAAGTCTTCCATCATCCCCACCACCAAGACCTCCACCGTGCTTCCCTTGCCCTCTTGTCTCACAGCCGCTTTGTGTCGCTCGAACCTCGAAGTCTCCGGTCCTTGAGCGACGGCCTTGAATATGCTGGCGGAAATCTGTGCGTTGGTGTTGCACGCCTCTAGTGGGTTCATGGCGCTTTGGGGCACTCTGGCTAGGTTGCGTTGGGCTCCCCGGAGAGCCCGCTCGACAAGGGGCAGCCCTCGACCCGCTTCATGGAAAGCCTCTCGGAGACCCTTGTCATCTTTGACAACATTGTAGTGCTGTGTGGCCGCCTCGAGAGTGGTGATCGTGCTCGACAAGTCTGACGGTGGCTGCATCCTTGAACGGAAGACAAGATCCGGGTTGTAAGTGTGCTCCGACGCTGCTAATGTCTGGAAGTCTTATAGCTGTCGAAAAATTTTTCCCCCAAAAGTCGGGCCTTCAGAGAAGACTGAAAGAAGGGTGTTCGTGGAATATATTAAGGGAAGCAAAGCGCTTAGAGCGTTCAATAATAAAAAGATTACTTGGCGTCTCCCTGGGAGAGTCTCGATTCTCATTTGCTAGGTATGTGTGCGTGGTGGCTACGTGTGATGCTAACTGCAGGGTGGCGGCCCCGAATTTGGCTTAGGATGTGCCGATCTTTGTTGATGCTTGACTGATTGGCTATCGGGTCGATCTCATGCTTGTTAGCACAATGCAAGAGCGTAAACATGAAGAAGCCAATGGCAGAAGGATCCAGCCCAGAAGACGCGCAAATCGGGCGCAGGCTGGAGCCCAATCCATTTTGCACGTCGGCCTGAACCGATCGCACCTCCGTTGAATCAGCGGGTGCGCCTGTCGGGCCTGGAAAGGAGCCTCCGCTCTCAAACGACCTTATTCCGACCTAGCTTCCCCGCCTCCCAACAGCGTCAAACTCTTGTTCAGCTCGCGAGCGACGCCTCGAAATATTGCACGCCCTTTGATCTTCTCGAGACGACTCGATCTCGTTTGTATCCATCTAATAGCGTCGCCACATTTTCGCGGAGCCCTATTGGCAATAGCGGGCCACCCTCCTCAGGCCTGGGGTGACCGCCAACGAGCCAACCGACGAGCTGACCTCGTCCTCGCCGGGTGCAGGTGACTTCGCATCCGGTCGGGAGTCAAAGAGATTTGTAGTCCGGTTTTCACCGTCTCTCCTCCTGGTACAACCCCACTCACGTTTCCCTCGTTTTCGTCCTGCTTCAATTGATCTAACGTGAGTTAGACAACGAAGAGAACCAGCGACAAGGGATTCTGGCCGCGGAAGCTGCCATAGATTGACCGACTACAAGAAATGGAACATGCTGGGCCCTCTTCCCAGAGGCCACCCTATCACAGTCATGGCCCTGGCGACCAATTCAACGCTCCTGGCGGTACTCAGAACATCAGCAAAGGCAGTGGCAACCACTTTCCTGGGGCTACCTTCCATGGGCCTGTAAATTTCGGTAAGAATGAGCGTTTTCGTCGACAATCTAGAGATTCTCAACTCACCATATCATTCAGGCCCACACGAACCTCCACAGCCGTCCCGAGATTGTCTCAGATCGCTAGCATTTCCGCAAATGCAGAATCGCTCCCATAACATTGAACCCGCCGTCGAGGGGACATGCGAGTGGCTGCTTCGACACGAGACATATCTGAACTGGGCTGCCTGCGATCGAGGCCTGCTCTGGATCAAGGGGAAGCCGGGCTCTGGGAAGTCGACATTGCTAAAATATGTTCTCGACAATGGAGCCGAGCACGGCGCCGGAGACAACACTCTCGTTCTCTCCTTCTTCTTCCACGGTCGCGGTGATGAGCTCCAAAGGGCCCCGCTTGGCCTCTACAGGTCACTTCTTCATCAGGTCCTCAGCCAGGTGCCCGACGCACTGCCCAATCTTGTCGACACCTTCAAAAAAAACTGCAAAGAAATGGGGGAGCCGGGTGACAAGTGGCAGTGGCATCTACAAGAGCTGCAGCGCTTCTTCGAGTCGTCTCTTCCAAAGGTCCTAAAAACTCGCCCAGTCTGGCTGTTTGTCGACGCGTTGGACGAGTGCGGCAAAGAGAATGCGGTCGACCTGGTTGACAAGTTCAAGTCCTTGCTCCAGTGCATCCCGTCCATCGGCTCACAGTTTCGCATCTGCTTCACATGTCGGCACTACCCGATTCTGGACCTGGACGGTGTGTTCGAAATATGCCCTGAGAATGAAAATCGTGAGGATATTTCGACCTATGTGCAAAACCAGCTTTCCACATTCAGCGAACGAACAACATCCAAGATTCCGGCTTTAATCACAGCCCGCGCCCGGGGCATTTTCATGTGGGCGCGTCTTGTGGTGGCGCAAGTTCGGACCCTTGACCGAGACGGTGAAGGATTGGGTGCGATGGAAGCGGCAATCCGGTCTATCCCTCCAGACCTCGATGAACTATACCGCACACTCCTCCAAGGCATGAAATCGGGCTCTTTAAAACTTATCCAATGGATCTGCTTTGCCACGCGGCCTTTGTCAACAGACGAGCTGCAATGGGCCATGGCAGTTGATCTTAACGGCGCTCACAAGTCACTCGACTACTGCCAACGGTCGGATGACTTCATCAACGACAAGATCGACAGAAGGATCAACGCCCTAAGCTGCGGTCTCGCAGAGATCGTGCCGTCATCCAATGTGCGGGTTGTCCAGTTCATCCACCAGTCCGTCATGGACTTCTTCGTCGACAAGGGCCTGTCGGCTCTGGACAGCAGCTCAATATCGACCGATACAGTCGGAATGGCACACCACCGGCTGTCCAAGATCTGCATACGCTACTTGGCGATGGAGGAGATCGGTCAGTCAACAAGCTACGAGCGTCACGACTTTCCTTTCTTGCATTACGCCACGACCTCGTGGGTGGCGCACGCGAGACAAAGCGACGCTAGGAACGCCCGTCAAGAGGATCTTTTGGAATGTTTTGGTTGGCCATCGGATGCTCTTGTGGAACTATGGGTGCGCGTTTACGGGATATTAGACAAATATTCCGAAGATTGTCCAGCAAAAAGGACCAGCCTGGTACACGTTGCGTCGAGGTATCAGGTACTAGGGCTATTAAAAGTTATATTGCAAAGGGTAGACAAAGTTGGCACTGTCGACGTCGATTCGGAGGATGGGGGTGGTCGGACGCCGCTGTCGTGGGCTGCCGAAAACGGGCACGAGGCCGTTATTAAGCTGCTGCTCGAAAAGCGGGCCGACGTCGATGCAAAGGATAAGTATGATCGGACGCCGCTGTCGAGGGCTGCCGCGAACGGGCACGAGGCCGTCGTTAAGCTGCTGCTCGAAAAGGGGGCCGATGTCGACGCGAAGGAAGAGGACGGTCAGACGCCGCTGTCGAGGGCTGCCGCGAACGGGCACGAGGCCGTCGTTAAGCTGCTGCTCGAAAAGGGGGCCGATG